>PVIH01006062.1:70299-115925 GCA_004025045.1 Sigmodon hispidus
AAAAAAAAAAAAAAAAAAAAAAAAAAAAAAAAAAAAAAAAAAAAAAAAAAAAAAAAAAAAAAAAAAAAAAAAAAAAAAAAAAAAAAAAAAAAAAAAAAGCAAAAGCTGAGAGCTAGAGTGATGGCTCCACACTGGCTGCTCTTCCAAAGGACCAGGATTCAATTTCCAGCACCGGATCTGATGCCCTTTTTTGGCCTCTGTGGACACCAGGCATACACATACTATTACACACATACATGTGGGTAAAATATTTACACACATAAAAAAAAATAAAAAAACAAACAAAACAAAACAAAACAAAAAACAAACCTGTGGTTCTTCTCAGCCCATCTTTACACCCTAAGCTTCTCCAGCTCATGGGCCTCCCTTCCCCAGATTCTGACTCCTATATAACCTGACATTTCAGCCACATGCTCTCTTGGCCCCTCTCTTAGTCTCCTTTGCCCAGACTCTCTTCCTATCCCTTTCCCTCTCCCCTCAACCTCCTCTCATGGCCTTGTCCAGTCTGCTGGCCATGTTGGGCTCTGAACCCTTCCAGATGCCCTGGCCATACTCTCTCTCATATAGACTTTGTATGTCTTCACTTTATACACTGAGAATCTGGGCCCTTAAGTTAGCTTTAGCCTTTCACAGCCTCTATGGAACCTGTTGAGATCATGCCTCAAACAGCTTACTGGTGGGGCAGAATAGTGAAAGAACACCACCCCTAGATTATAGTGAGACTTCTTCCTTGAAGAAATCAACCTATGACCACAATTCATGAAAACAAAACAAGAGCCAGTGTCGGCTAGTTGAGACACAAGTTCAGGTCACCATCAGCCTTTCTATCTCTGTGATGGTTTAAAGGAATGCTGCCAACAGTTGGATGCTTGGTCATTAGGGAGTGGCACTACTTGACAGAGATTAGGAGGTGTGACCTTGTTGGAGGAAGTGTGTCACTGAGGGAGGGCTTTGGGGTTTCAAATGTTCAAGCCAGGCCCAGTCTCGCTCTCTCCTGCTGCCTGCAGAAATGTAGAACTCTCAGCTCCTCTCCAGCACCATGTCAGCCTGTGTGTGCTGTCATGCTTCTGACATGGTAAGGAATAAAACTAAACCTTTGAAGGTAAAGCCGGCTCCAATTAAATACTTTCTAAGACCATGGCATCTCTCCACAGCAAGAAACCCTGACTAAGACAGTCTCTCATCCCTAGAGTCAAAACAGAGTTCTTTCCTTGACGTGGCAGTACTCACACTTCCAAAGCCAGAAGGCTCATTTTTTCTGCCAGGCTAGCATTGGTTCAGACAGTGGTGGAAATTACCTGTGAGCCACTTGTACACAGGCAAATGCCCATCAATCATGAGCTCTGGCCACTAGCCATAAAGACTGCCAATATCTAGTAACTAAAACATTCTTCAGACTTCCTGTACCTTGAAACCCACCAGCAATTAGTCTAGAATTGCTGAAATAATTTACATCATATTGAAAGCCAGGTTCTTGCTTTTATATTTTTGGTTGTGAGTCTAGCCTTTAACAGCTGAGCCATTTCTCCAACACAAAGTTCTTGCTTTTAGTAGGCTCTGGTTAATCAGAATTCTCAATTAAATAGAATCCAGGAACCTGTTTTGAAAACAACTTCACATTAATAAGAAATCCACATGATTGAATGAATGAACATTTCCATATACAGTTACTTGCTATTTCATGACTGGGTTATGCAATGAGAAATGTGCCACTGGATGATCTTATCACTAAGAGAAAAACATAGAATGTGCTTTTTACACAGAGAAAAATGGCTGCAATGCCACTGGTAATACAAACTTATAGAGCCACCACTGTGTACTCATCTGTCATTGGTCAAATGTCATTATGGGGCCATAGTTAAATGTTTAAAAATAACACAAAAATGACTAAAAAGGAAATTTCCTTTGTCTATAACAACTCAGTGAGAACTGATAAGCAAGATTAGGACCCTATTTTGCAGAATGTAAATATCCTATATCACACACAAAAAATATGAACCCACATTCACATGAAACAGCCTAATTACATGCAAGGTAAAAACAAATCAGGATTTTCTGCTCGCCCTGTGTTAGCCAGTGGTCATGAACCACCACAGATCCACTTGGGTATCCTGGTGCCATGAGGTCACTACTTGGGCAGAGACCCACCTGCCCTCCTGTTCTGATGGCTTGCTCAAAGCACACACTGCATGGTGTTAGGGAAACAACACCAAAGCGGGCATGAAGCTGAAAAAAATAGTTCATTCATCGGCAGGCTCAAATGACACTTTAGTATTCATGCCTGGGGTTCTTGGGACCTCTGTAAGCTCTCATTCACCTGATAAAAGATCTACCTGGGACTTTTATAACTAACCTCCTTTACTGGGACAATGAGCAAATATGAATCTCCTGGACAGAAGGTTCATAGTAAAGATGCTAAGGGACATGGCATCAGAAAGTGTCAGAGGCACAGTGCCATGGGTATGACTGGGATGCCTGGGGATTAGGCAGTAATGGAGGTAGGGTTAACATTTTAATAAATTCCTTCTACTGCCTAGGCATATTGAAAGAATAATCTGCTTTAATTAATTGACTCAACATAAATGTAGCTTGCTCATCTCTTGTATGTGCAATGGAACTGTTGCAGACAAGTCCAGGTTCAGCTCCCTCCATGGTGTAGTGGGGGTAGAAACCAAAGTGTCCTTTAGAATGGCCATGGGACGGCTAGCTCACTGCAACTGGCTCAAAGATACACCAGTGCTCTGGGTTTGCTGCCCTAGAGAAGAAAAGGGGTGTGCAGAGGATGGGAAGCTTGAGAAGGAAATGAGAATGAGTGACCCATGCCCAGAAGCCACCAGCTGTGATAAGTCTGCAGAGTGTACCACCACAGGGTAGGAATGATCTTGTACAATAAACACCAGTCTTAAAAGCATTAGAATCAACCCCATTTCCATGCTAGCATTATCTATCAAAGGAGTACACCACCGAGAAGACAAAGGACTTGGAGACAGATCCGAATGGACAGGAAGCCAGGACCTTCTGCAGCCCAACAGTGACACGAGACAGACAAAGCAACCTGTCCTGAAGCCCCATGACATGCTCTTCAGAATGAGGCAGCCTTCTGGGCCCTGGAGGCTGGTCTGGGCCCCCCAGGGTAGACACTTGCTCTCACCCTTAAAGCATGCTATGGCAAGGCTCCAGGTTTCACCTGCCCCCGGGAGGGCTCCACATGGCCCGAGGACAGAGACAGGCAAGCTCATGCATGGGTTAGTATCACAGACGGCAGGACCATCACCACAGACAGAATACCTGAAAACAACCTACTTTGAGGGCTCAAATGCAGATAGGTCTTCTGCCTTGGGCTTGAGGCTAAACCAGCAAAATAAAATAAAAACAAAAACAAACAAACAAACAAACAAAAAAAAAAAAAAAACAAAGACATACCCTGTGAAATCAAAATGTCACATGTGCCATTTGCAAAATGCTTAGAAATCGAGACAAGTGACTTCATGTACTTTCAAGGCTTGAACACTGGCCTCTCTGGTTTTCAGTACTCAGCCTTTTGTGGCTCAGAGCCACAGACCAGCAGCATAGGCTACTGCTCAGGGTGTCCAGATGACAAAGAGGCAGGATGAGGGGTCTGAAGTTGCTCCCTCAGGGCTGTTTTGACTTATTCCCCCCCACCCACCCTTTATGAGACAGAATCTTATACAGCACAGGCTGAACATGGATTTTCTATGTAGTCAAAAATGACCTTCAATCTTCCTGTCTCCTCCTGAGTTCTGTGGGCCACCATGCCTGGTTTTAAACTCCCTTTTGACATTTAATGATTTTGTTTGAAAGGAGAAACCCAGAAAACAAGAGGAGAAAAGAGGGTGTGGAGTGTGGTAATGTCTCCTCTGGTAGGTTATGCTATTGAGAGTTCTCTACTTGGTATCCATTGAAACATGTTAAGAAGTAGAGCTCCCAACTATATATATATATACACACACAGACCAGCGATGGCAGGGAGACACAAGTTTTTCCAGATTTTCATTTACAACTTAATCATTGAAAACAGAGACAGTCCTTAAACTGAAGACTGCTTTACTGAATGTTAAAGAACGAAACTTAGTCACATCAGTTATCATCTAAACTCAAGGAAAAAGAGACAGTCTTATGATGTAGCCCAGGCTGGCCTTGAAATTATAGTTACAACTGTGTGCTACCACACCGATCACTTTATAACCCCTGTTTTATAGGGGCAATTGGCTAAAAGTAGAGCATTACTTTCGCAGAGATCCTTTCTGCTTTGCCCAAATAAGATACATACATTCTTGGGGTAATAATGAGGACTGAGTAACTTCTAAATCCCTAAAATGATGAGCACACTAAACATCAGGAGAGACAGAAGGGACTCTGTGAGTCTCATAAATAAAGTCTCATCTCCTTAAACATTAAGGCTCATCTATATACCACTTTTTAAGTATGACAAAATTTGGAGATTCAGAACATGGTCTTACACAAAGACAAGAGAGGACTCCATTCAACAGCCTTTAATTCATTCTGCTTTCTCATTAAGTAAGGCAGCTCCTTGGGCATAAGTCTTAGTGGCTTTAAAGACAGAATCACTTTAGTGCTCAGTGACAGATCAAAACCCATCCTCAAACAGGGACTCACCAAAGCTTTTAACACAAGCTCTACTTGTACTTGTGTACATCCAGCCAATGGGTCCATGGTCACTGGCATTTTAAATTCCCTGTCAGGAGTTGAAAATTTTCCTCAACTAAGTATATTTTTCAAAAGAAAGGAAAAGAAAGAAAAGAAAAATGGCAACAGTCTAATGAATGGGCTCCTGAGAAAACTAGATGCCATCCTCACATTTCATTAATAAGTATCCTGTTCAGCAAAATCCAGGAGACTTGGGTACCTTTTTAATAGTGTTGTGCTTGCTACTGGTGCCGCCCCTGTCTGAGTTCTCATTGTGTAGGATATCCAAGGCTGTCTCCCTCTCTTTGAGTTTCAAGGCCTCGATTTCTGTCTTGAGTTCATTGAGCTGCTCTTGCAGATGCTTGCTCTTCTCCATGTACTCCACTCTGTGGCAAGAGGAAACCATGCATCAGAACTGGGCAGATACTGAGGCGTGGCAGAGATATACCATGACTTACAAGCTGCTCAGTATGGCACCTAGGAGCAGCCTGGAGTTCACACCTGAACTTGGCCACTCAGAAGCCAAGGAACTTGGGCTACCCACTTAACTGCTATGAATCTTTCCACATCAGTGCAATTGGAATAATAACTACAGGGCCTTTGGTCAGGAAGAAATAAAGTTTAAGAAGAAAGCCCTGTATAAACTTTTGGAGTGCTCTCCAAAAAAGCCCTGCCAGTCAGCTTTTAGTTCTGTATGAGAAATCCTATCACACGAGCCAAGCCTCCTGAGCCCCAAACACTCTTCTGCTCCCACCCTTCCTGATGCGGTCAATCAAATGGTCCTATCCAGGAGGCCCCATCTACTCTCCCATTTATTCCAAGGTCTTTAAGAAAAGATAGCAGACATTCACTCAGCCAATATTGAGAAAGAAAATAGGTCTCCATTTTTGTTAAAGTGTTTAACTACAAGGGCATGAACAGAAAACTGTGTAACACTATGTAATATAAGAAAACATTCTGAAAGGATTACTGCAGTAAGTTGATGGGCTCTGCCAGCCTGTGTAAGAAATAAGTGCTATGGGCTGAATATAGTGTTATTCCATTCATATGCTATGGTAAACTCATCAATGTGTTAGAAGGTGAGCGATTAGTTCATCAGCCTCATAATGGGATTTATGTCCTTAAAAAAAACAAAACAAAAAAAAAAAAACCCCTTCCCAAAAAAAAACCTAGAGAGATACTGACACATATGTGCACATAGCAAGCTGCCATCTATGAACCAGGAGGAAGACTCTCCTTGAACTCTTGAGTAGACAATGTCTTGACCTTGGATTTTAAAGCCTCCAGAACTATGAGAAGTAAATTCCTGTTGTTTATAAGCTTTGTAGCCTCTGGTATTTTGTTATAACAGCCAAACACACTAAGACAGTAATAAAATACAAACTATAAAAAACCAAGACGCAGGACAGGATGTGTCCTTATGCTGATCACAAGCACATAAACACGCACATCTGGACAATTAGAAAGGGACTCAGTGTGAGGCTGACGGCAGCAGCTCTGGATCACAGCTTCTTAGCTGTTCTCAGTAGAGGGATCAAAGGGACAGCCTGGTTCCTGACAGCTCAAGCTGCAGAGTATCAACCACAGTGAGTAAGGGGTTTCAATTCTTGTCCTGTTCCTCATCAGCTATGTGACGCTGGGTGATTCATTAAACTAAGTCTGTTCTCTTTTATACAACTGAAACCCTAAAATTGTTTTTTGAGATAGAGTCTCATGTAGCACAGGCCAGACTTAAATTTGCTATGTAGCCAAAGACAGTCCTGCAGTTCTGATTCTCCTATCTGTACTTCCCAAGTACTAAGACTACTTACTCGTGTAGGCCCCGCCTGACTTATATGTGCTGGAGACTGACCTCAGGCTTTGCATATGTTAGGCAAGCACTCTACCAACTGAGCTATATCTCCAGTCCCTGAAACCTGCCTCTGGTGCCACTGGGATGTCTGTTAACTAGTATGACTAAATGAGAGAGACGCTAAAGGCCAGACTCACAGGTGCTCAATCCATAGGGTCTCTGTGACTGCTCTCTCTGTTGCACTGTTAGCCAGTTTACTTCTGGTCAGGAATGAGAGGAGTCTTCCTTAGATTTCATCTACAGTGGGATTCCTCTCCATCTCTGCTCTACTTTCACTGACCACAGAGTGGAAGGAGAGGAGACCTGACAGAAGCGGCTATGGTCTGTCTGGCTGGTTGCCAGCATAGGGAAACTGGTTCCACCTGGACCCAGGCTTTGTGCAGCCTAAAAACCCCATTTCTTTTTTTTTCACCTTTGTTCTAGACACAGGAACTATTGTTGAAAAACATGACTAGAAGAAAACTAGTTTAGTGCTACCCAGTGTGACTCTGCTACTCACCATGATCCAGTCCTATTCTTCAGTCAAGGTTTGAACCACTAGCCTTTCCAGGCCAACAATCAAGTGTTATTGTTATCCTAGGACACTGACTGCTGCTCTGATCTATTATCTTTAATTTTTAATTTGTTTGCTAATGGGTAATGATTGGCTGCTGTGGTGGCCTCTGTGTCCCCAAGCCAAATCCACTCTTTCATGTTCATGACTGCCCCAAGGCCACAGAGGATACATACTTTTCTTTTTCTATTTCCATGGAAAGTCGTTTCATGTCAGTATCCTTGAAATCAAATGAGAGGCTGTCACCAATGATGTTGAAGCTCGGTATGTCAGGAGGCAGTGGTGCTGGGATTGGGTTCATGGGCTGTCAGTGAGAAAGCTTAGATTAGGAGGTTTAAATTAAATTCAGTACTGCCAGGTAAGTGGTACCAAAGCACCCACATTCGGACAAGTCCATCTTCTCTCCTCAAACCTCATCATTCCTTGAATCAAACACAAACTTGCACTCAGCTATTCATGTAGGAAATTCCCAGCATGAGGGTACGATGAACTCCCTGGCTCTAAGCACATGAAAGTCTTGTTCAGAAAGCAGAGGTCTGCAAATCCTCACAGTTTAGTAAAGTGAACACTAGCCAGGGCAGAAACAGAGGCTGGAGGGGGGTCACTAGGGTACTGCTTCCATGGAGATCAGTGAATAAGCCAAAGAAGAGTACCAGGCAAGTTTCATGGTGGAGTGGGTCCATCTGTAGTGCCCTGTGAGGAGGCTGGTAAGAGACTGGCTTTGCACCAGAAAGGCTTTGCTTGTATGTTAGGGGCTTAGATTTAGAAGACAGAGCCAGAGGAGAGCTTGAAATAAAGTAAGGTAAAGTCACTAGACTTGTTTTCAGGACCTTTTTATCCCAGAACAAAAGGGCACCTACCACAGCCCTATGTACCTCTCACGTGTCCACCATTATCTGTCATAATCAGTGCTGTTAAATCCTAAGCAGTACTGGTCATTCTCCTTGGCTCATGCCAGTCTCCCATCTGTGCACTTCTCTAAGTAGCCCTTGTTTCCTTCTCTGCTGCTCTCCTCTCTCTTGTTGTTTTTCTGGGGCACTGAGATGTGCATATTAGGTAAACACTCTCCCACTAAGCCATATCCTCAGCCCCTTTGTTGTTGTTTCTGAGATAGGCTCTTACCACAGAGCCCAAACTGGTCTCACAGTGGTGAGCCTCCTGTCTGTCTCCTGGGCACTAGGATTACAGGTGTATGTCATGTCTAGCCAGTTCTCCACTCCTTGTTCAAGGCTCTCAATTCTTTCAGTCTTTCATGAAAGCTCTTAGAGACCTCTCTTGGAAAAGCGGTTGTTCTTTCTCTTTGATTCTTTAGCATGGTGTGCTCAGTGCAGCAACAGGTCTTTCCCTTAATCCCACACTGCAAAGTTCCCTTGTGGTTATGTCTTTTTCTGTCTACAGACTTCCCGAGGGCACACTTGGATCTTTTCTTGAGCCTGAAACAGTGTTTGGAAAGGAACAGAACCTCTGACCTTGTGAACTTTCATTTAAAACAAGGAGGTCTAAGGCAGGCTATGTGGAGAGTACACCTGGGGCTCTAAGCAGTGACATGCAGGACCGACATATACTCTGGTGAGAGCGGAAACTAACATAACCTCTTTGGCAAGTATCCCAATTCAACACCTGACCTCACGGCTCTACTTACAAGAACTGATTCTACCAATATTATCACGTATGTGTGCAAAGATTTGTGTTCAGGGATGTTCAGTCTACTTGTGTTCAAAATTGCTACAGAAAATATAACTAAACAATACCCATATACAGGGACTGGCTGGCTGAATTACAACCCACCCATAGGACATGGTATGATTAAGGAACTGGTGTACTCTCCTCCAGGACACATTGCTAAAGGAGAGAGCAAAGGGAGAATGATTTATAAAGTTTGCTCCAATAGATGTTTTAAACACATGTATTTCAGGTACACAGTCCAGCTGAGCCCTCAGACTATCACAATCCCAGCTGTCACCTAAATGTGACCATCTCAGAGATCTTGAGAGAAAACATGAGCCTAATTAACATACTATGCCCTAAAGACAAATACATGGATGTTTGGGATTACCTGTTACTCAGGAATAGGAATACAAAGACACAAAGCAATAGCAAACTGCTTGTATTTCCCCAACTCAAACTCTGGGCACTTATGTCTCTGTATCCTGAATGTATCTGTGCAATATGTATATGTGCTGTGAATACATTGTGTCCTTGTCTAGAATATTCCATTCTCTCTTCCCTGCACAGCAGGGAATCTATTCCTCTGCAAAATCCAAAAACCATACCATTTTGTCTTCACAGTTGGGTTATGATCTGGGCATCTGTGTACATATGTCAGGATAGAGATTTGCAACTGATGATATTATATAAATAGAGAACAATTGAGCAAAACCTTTGTAGAGTGGAATGAACAGAGGAAAGGAAGGGAAGTGACGTCTACTTATCTGGTGACCCCACTTAGTACATGTATTCAGTCTCCCAGTCCCAAAATTGAGGCTGGCAGCTGGTTCTGGCAGAGCAGTGTTTCACCCTGAGGTGTAGAGTCAGTCGCTTCACAGAACAACATTAATGCACATAGTATATACTGACAGCTGAGGATTACATTTAGCTTGAGCAAATTCTCTTGAAGGTAGAGACTATAGTAGTCATAACCATTCTAGATCTAGAAAGGGACCTATGGTCTGTTATCTAAGTAACAAGAGAAGAAGCAGAATAGGAGGGTCCTGTCCGGGCTCTCTGTTTGCTTTGCTTTGTCACCCTGAAGGACTGTGAGGTGAACTGAAGAGCTGAGAGGCTTAGGAAAATTGCTAGACCAAAGCAGCTAAAGGATGCCCAGGCTCACTGGATATGTGGGCTTGGTGGCGATTTCCAAGAGTTTCTGCTTGGCTCTTCGCTCTGCTTCTCGGGCTTCCTGTAGGTCTTGCTTTAGCTGATCAGCCTCTTTAGCCCTGCAAAGAAAGAAAGAGATGTCAGCTCCACAGAAGCGAACAGAATGAGTAGACACTTATCTTACCTCCAGAGCAAGGACCTGACTCAACCCTGTACACAGCACCTTACAAGGCAAACAAGGACAATGTGACAGGAATATTTACAGGAAGCCAGAACTTCTAAAGTAATAACAGTAGTCCAAACGTAAAGCTAGACTTTCCAATATGGGGTAGCTGGTGGGAAATAACCAAAGCAGCAATTCTGCAAGCCAGCAAAATGCAGTAGTTTGTGCTACCCCAGAGGCTGAGGCAGAGGATCAGAATGCCAACCTGGACAATAGAGGCAGATGCAACCTCAAAAAAAAAAAAAAAACTAGTGTGGTAGCCCATACCTCAAACTCCAGCACTCTGAGGTAGAGGCAGGCAGATCTCTGAATTTGAGGACAGCCTAGTCTACATAGTGAGTTCCAGGACAGCCAGCGCTATATAGTAACACCCTGTCTCAAAACAAACAAACAACAATAACAAAAACAACCCTCCTCTAAAACAGGTTGAAAGGAGGGACAGTGGGGAGGGCCCAGAGACACTCCTCTTATTTCAAGGTGATGATTGGGCTGGGCAAAGAAGGCACCATCACAAGTTTTACACTGGGGAGAATGTGAAAGAATTGTTTTTTCATGTCCCCAATAATATACTTGTAGGCCAATTCTCCACTTTCCTTGGGCAGGAAGAAAGTCTAACCACTGAAGGCATCTGTGTCTTGATGCAGAACCCTGCTCAATGAGTTAGGAGTAGCATGGAAGGCTTTACAGTGGTCCAGCCTTAGAGATATAATCATACACAGAAAGGGGCCTCGGTGGGCAGGCATCAAGGAACCATATTCTCAGAATGACATGCAAAAAGTAGTGAGAAGGGTTGGAGAGATGGCTCAGCAGTTCAGAGCACTGGCTACTCTTTCAGAGGACCCGAGTTCAATTCCCAGCAACCACATGGCAGCTAACAACTCTAACTCCAAGATCTGACACCCCCCCACAGATATGCAGGCAAAACACTAATGCACATAAAAAAAAAAAAAAAGCGGCAGGAAAAATTGTAGTGAATGTACCTAAGTAGCTAAGAGCCAAATTCAAATGCTCTAAAACAATAGAGCCAGATGCTGTGGGGACTGTGCCAGTGTTCATCCAAAGGCTACAGGTCTAGAACAATCCAGACCCTAGAATAGTCAATCTAAAGAGTACAGATTATTCTTTAACCTGGCCACAAAACACACAGCTGCCCTGCTCCCCTTTACACCTGAAAAACTACAGGGAAATGAGCACTTAGTTTCCCTTTTGAAGTAAATAATTGCCATTAACCTGAATCAAAAGGGGAAAAAAAAAAAAAACAAGCTGATTATGTGTGTGAGTGTGGGGAGGGAAAAGAGGGAAAGGAGGAGAGAGGGAGGGAGGGGGAGGAGAGAGGGAGGGAGGGAGGGAGGGGGAGAGAGAGAGAGAGAGAGAGAGAGAGAGAGAGAGAGAGAGAGAGAGAGAGAGAGCGCGAGCGAGCAGGCACAGAGGTCAATGTGGAGTATACTCCTCTATTGCTCTCCACCTTAGTGGAGGGTCTCTCCCTAAATGAGTAGCTCATTAATTCAACTAGATTGGCTGGCCAGTGAGATCCATGGATCTGCCTGTCTTTGCTTTCACTTCTAACTCCTGTGTCGAGGCTACAGACACATGTCACTGTGCCTAGGTTTTACATGGGTGCTGGGGATACAAACCCAGGTCTCCTCATGCTTGTGTAGTATGCACATCTCCCTGGCCCTACTTCCCCTTTTAAAAAATTATTTTATTATGTGTATGGGTGTCTGCATGTATGTTTGTGTACCACATGCATGCCTGATGCTCATGGAGGCTGCATTTCCTGGAACTGGAATTATAAATGATTGTAAGACACCATATAGGTGCTAGGAATCAAACCCAGGTTCTCTGGAGAGTAGCCAGTGCTCTTAACTTGTGAGCCATCTCTCTAGCAAACTGCTTTCCCCATCTTTTAAATGCAAAACCACCTCATCTCTTTGGCTAAAAGCAGTCTATGGATATGCTTAAATGTTTTTTCCTGACATCTTCTATTTCTTCTCCACCCCTATTAGAAGGCATGACAGAAAGGTTCCCTGGAAAGAGAACTATATTTTGCACCCTCCTGGTCCCTCCCATCCCACCAGCTTGTCAAGGAAGGGCTCTCAAGAGTCCCATTCCCACAACAGTAAAGAAGTCTGAGGGTGCTGCAACCAGCTCTGGTTGGTCAGAACCTAGAAAGCAACCCTTTCCCAGGCTCCAGTGCCCAGAACAGCCACTCACCTCCTCTCTGACTCCTCAGCCATCTTCAGTGCCAACACCTCAGCCTCCAGCACCTTCTGCTCCATCAGGCGCTTCTCCTCCTCTGTCCGAATGGCTGTGGCCTTGATTCGCTGCATCTCTTGCTCAGCCTCTGCAGCCTTTTGTGCCAGAAGTTTGGCCTCCTCCTCTGTGATCTGTGCCTTTTCAGCCAACAGGTCAGCTGTTTCCTCAGACCGCATCTGGGGAAAAAGTACTCTTAGATACTGTACATGCTGGTCTCCCTAGTCTTCTTTTTTTGAAAATAACTCTTATTTTTATGTGTATAGGTATTTTGCCTGCATATATGTCTGTGTACCTGTACATGCAGTGTCTTAGGAGCCAGAAGTCATCAGATCCCCTGGGGCTAGAGTTACAGACAGTTGTGAGCTGCCATGTGGGTGCTGGGAGTCAAACCCAGGTCCTCTGGGAGAGGAACCAGTGCTGTTTACCACTGGGCCATCTCTCCAGCCTTCAGGGGGGAAGTCTTAATCTCCTTGTGCCTTTCCACTGAGAAACTGCCAGTCTTTCTGACAACAGATGACACATTACACACTAACTATTCAGCCCTGCATTCTCTGCAGCCTCAACTACCGGAAAAAGAAAAAAAAAAAAAAAATCTATGTAGAGAATGATTTTCAGCAGAAGCTTATGTTTGTGGGGGAATTAACAATTTAAACTCTGTTCTGCTCCTTTAAGTCAGTATTCAAACGCAGGAGTCATGCCTACTGCCCACTCCTGTGCAAATGTCTGGAGACTATTTTCCTGCAGTGCTGGAGAATCAAATTCAAGATAGGCTGGGCATGGTGGGTATGTCTCTCCTCCAACCAGGATCAAGAGTACAGGGTTTTCCCTGGCTATATAATAAATTCAAAGTTCAGTCTTGGGGTATCAGAAGCATGTCTTCCCACTCACCACACCCCCAAACTGAATACATAAAATAGAACCTTGGTCATGCTAGAAAAGAGCTCTACCCGAGTCACATCCCAGTCTTAGGATGTGTTTGAGGTTGGAGTGGCATTACCGGCAGCTAGCAGGTAGAGGTAAGGACATCACAAGCATCCTTTAATGCAGAGAACCACACCCTTGGTTGTACCAGATTATGGTTGGTACTATGTCCAAGAGGTGGTACTAAAGCCACTCAGTTATGAAAGTGTGCTGTGCTATAAAAAGTGAAGTAAGTCCACAGAAGGCCAAACTGCACAGGTCCGTCCCTGTGTCACCACCTCCAGGAGCCCCAGCCCTCAGAAATCACCAGAGCTTCGTTGGCCATTGTTGCTTCCTCTTTCATCTGTAGGAGCCTCCTCTCTAACTCGTCCCTTGTGCGCTCAGCCTCCTCCCGCATCTGCTTTTCTCGAGCCAGCCGCTGTCGCTCCATCTGTAGGCAGAACAACAGCTTCCAAGTCACAGTGCTGGAGAAACCCAAGAACGGCCAGTTTCCGGAGCTCACTCTCCTCTGGATCTTTCTAGTGTTTTCAGTCATTCTTGTTGTCTGCTGCTTTTTGTCCTATACTAACTGCGGCATTAAAAGCTGTTCTCCTTGAAGCAAATTCCAGTATTAGGCTGCTATTTGGGAAAGCTCATTGCCCTGCTCTGTGATAGGCAGTTCTCCATATAGGTTCCTCCTCCCCAGAACAGTGGCCCGCATCTGTTCAGATGAGCCCCCAAACATGCTTAGCCCCCAGGGCCCCTTCACACAGTTTCACCCACTATAGTGCCACTTCTCCCTCTGCTTACAGAGAATCATAGTTCCCCACAGGAGGAAGCTGCAGTGGCTATGCACAGTCTTGTACAACCCCATGTGGAGGCGACTCAGAGCCAGGCAGGAACACAGACCCCACCCTTACAGAAACAGTACAAAGCCTCTACTGCCACCCCCTAGCCTTCTGGATCAGAGTGATAATTGGGCCACCTGCCAAGCTTAATAAAGGGACCAAGACTAAAGACAGCACAGTTTCCTGTGACTTCAGGGCACTGAGTTCAGAAAGTAGAAGCCAGGAATGACCAACATATTATTTTCTACCTTAGTTAACAAAATCATGTTTATTTACTCCTTCTGGCTTCAATCTCACCCAAACTCTAGCACTATAAGGCCACCTTTTCTAAATAAGAAGAAGTCCTCTAAGCACTCTGTAATTGAAAGAACCATGCAAAATAGATAAGCAATAAAGGAAGGTCTTCGATTTTACTCTTGACCTCAGTGAACAGTTGGCAATTTATTCTTCAATTTCCACTAAAATACAATTTCCATTATTTCCCTTTTGGAAAAAAAAAAAAAAAAAAGAATCAGGTTGTCCCCAGTTTCCAGCCTTGTACTTTTTATGAGACCTTCACCCTAAATAAGGAAGGACTTCCTGTTTCCAAAGCAGGTTATGATTTATGAAGATTTTCAGGTTCAATATGTTCTCTGAAAAGAGGCATCACCAGCTCTATTTGACAAATGAGAAAACTGAGTCACAGAAAAAAGATTTATCTGTAAGGCTGTCATGTGTCACTGACATTTGCACTAATTATTTCCCTCTAGGACCCAGGGGTCTTCGCTCTCCTTGATGCCTTTAAATCTCTTCACTTCTCAGCTTTCCTCTGCTGAAAGTGAAGTCAAAGAGTGCACTTGTAAAAGCTGTCCCTTTGCCTCCATGGTAACTTAGTAGCACTTCTTTGTTCAATAGAACCTATACCATCACCCCTAAGGCATCCAAAAGAAGACATTGATGGTCCACTGTCCCAGAAACCAAACAGAGGACAAGCTCACAGCTCACTGGCTCAAACTGGGCATTTCTCTCTAAAGCCTGGGGCTGGGAGCCAGCTTCTCTGGGGTTCCCAAATCAGAGAATACCACACAGACTAATTATTACACCTCTGAGCTCGCAAGTCCTGAGGGAGCCAAGTGCGGCTGTAGCTACTCCATCAAACAGTTCATCCCAAATTGACATTCTCAGCAGTAAGGCTCAAATTAGCTGTGGATTTCAGTGAGAAGAGAAGGTCTGTGAATAGAAAACATTGAAGCAGCTAGTCCAGTCTGCTGATAGGTGCTGCCAGAAGCTCCTGCAGAGGGCCAGCCAAGTGTGCTTAGGCTGACCTGCAGGGAGGAAGTGTAGTGGGAGTCTAGTTAGTATTCTACAATATGCAAGGAAATGCCATCTTGTATTTTATCACCATCTAATTAGAAAGGGCACTGACCTGGCAGAGGAGACAGACATAAAGGGCAGCTAGACAGACAGAGGGACAAAACCATGCAAGGCTACCTTGTCCCAAGTCTGTGATAAGTACAGAAATGACTAAAGTCTTGTTTTGTTTTGTTTTTTAGATATACTATTAAAACTTAGTATGACTTTCCCTTAAATTCTTTATTATGTTGATTTATTCGCGTATGTACGTGTACGTGTGGCAGTCAGAGGACAACTTGTAGAAGTCAGTTTTTTCTTTCTACCATGTGACTCCTAGGAATCACTCAGGTTGTCAGGTTTGGTGGCAATTACCTTTACTAGCCCATGTGCTTATTTCCAGAGCTGACACTCCATTATCTGGGCAGTAGTTAAAAAAGCTCCCACAGGAATGAAATAAGAGCAGATATGTCTATATCCTGGCTGACTACAGCCATCCCTTATCTCCTTATCTCTAGACAAAGACTGACCAAAAGCAGTATCATCAATTAAAACAAGGTCTTAGGCAGGGCATGGTGGCAAAAGCCTTTGGACCAGGCACTTGGGAAGCAAAGGCAGGCAGCTCTCTGTGAGTTTGAGGCCAATGCAGTCTATAGAGCAAGTTGGAGGACAGCCAGCTGCTTCACAGAGAAACCTGGGGCCCACACACACACACACACACACACATACAACAACAACAACAACAACAACAACGGGGACACGACAACCCAACAAACCAATAAAAAAAACCAAACCAAAACACCAAAGCTTTAACAATTATTCTTCACTCTTGTGTGTGAGTGAGTGAGTGTAGGGAATATGTGGCAGACACATGTCCTATGGTGCAAGTGTGGATGGCATGAATCCCTTCTCTTCCCATCTTTCTGTGGGTCTCAGGTATCAAGTGAACAATGTCAGGCTTGTACGGCAAGTGCCTTTCCCTGATGAACCACCTTGCTAGCCCTAAAAAAACATGACTTAGCTGGGCATGGTGTGCAAGTCTATGATCCCAGAATAAGGGAGGCTGAGACAGGAAAACTGTCTTGAGTTTGAGGCCTGGTGTGGAGTGTACCAGGCTAGCCAGGAATACATAGTAAGAATGTGCCTCAAACAAACAAACCAGGGACTGAAGGCACAATTCAGCTAATAAAGCACTTGCTATGCAAACATGAAATCTGAGTTTGAGTCTTAGCACTCACAAAAAGAGGCCAGGCCTGGCAGCATACTAGGGAGGTACAAATAGCCAGAGCCCTGGGACTGGCTGGCTTAGCTTTATCAGTGCGTCCTGTCTCAAAAGACAAAGTAGATGTTCTTGAGGAATGATACCCAAGGCTAACCTGTGCCTCAAAATCAAGTGCACAAATAGGTATATACACAAACCAAATGAAAGCAACAGATCCTGAAGTCTTACTCACCTGTTTTCTAGCCTTCTCCTCCCTGGCCTGTGCTTTCATCTGCTGAACTTCTAAAGAGTCAGCTTTCCTTCTCCTCATAAATAGGTCATGGTTTCCAATACATAGCTGGAGAATCTGTGACCACAGAATAGAAAACATGTTAAGTGTATAAATTGACTTTGCTACTTACCAGCTCACTATGCGACAACATCTTGGGCTCTGTGGGAAACAGTAAGCCTAAGGAAGAAAAACTGGACTAAAACACAAAAGTTCTGCTAATGTCTTCTTTCATAAACTTTATTATTTATTTATTTATTTATTTATTTATTTATTTATTTGCCTTGGTGTTTGCCTGGAACTGGAACTACAGACAGTTGTTAGCTGCCATGTGGGTGCTGGGAATCGAACCTGGGACCTCTGGAAGAGCAGACGGTGCTCTTAACCGCTGAGCCATCTCTCCAGCCCCCTGCTAATGTCTTCTAATGCTCTCAGTTCTGGAAACATGTAGGTACCTCAGATAATCCAGGAGATAAAAATCATGAGTGAATAGAGGACACTCCATGAGTCATCCAAATGTATCGGTCTCCAGGGTCAAGATGTGGCAATACAGATAGGGGGTCAGGGAAACCCAACCAGGAAGTTGGGTTAGGTCATGTGGAAAGAAATAAGCTGGATCTCTTCCCTCATACCAAAAAGCTGATTTACGTTTCAAAGGTAACTTTTATTTGAAAAGACAGAGTACTTTTTAGATCAGGAAAGATGTCAAGTAAAAAAACCACAGAAGAACAGATAATTGGGAAGTGTTCTTATTATTTGTGGTGGGAGGTGGGAGGTGGGAGTGATCAGAGACAAGGTTTCTCAGTGTAACAGTCCTGGCTGTCATGGAACTTGCTTTGTAGACCAGGCTGGTGTTGAACTCACAGAGATCTTCATGCCTCTGTCTCCTAAGTGCTAGAACTAAAGGCGTTCACTGCCTCTGCCTGCCTGGCTATGACCAAGTATTATTTTATGTGTCAACATGAAAGGTAAAAATTATTTGTCATAACATCATCACAAAAAGGATCCTCACAAAGAGGATGATAATTAATAAAGAAAACCAACAACACAAGAGAAAAGTGGCCAAAAGAAACGAAGCACAAATTTAACTGAACAGGAAATTAGATTTGGTCAACAAATATAAGAATGTCACTTCACTGGTAATTATAAAATGCAAATCAATATGGCAAGTGAAGGGCTGAGATATAGCTCTCAAGTGGAGTGTTTTCCTAGATTTTATCTTTATTCCCTACCTCCACACCCTTATAAAGGTTAACTGTATAGTTAAACTAAAGAGAAAAGTATTTACCAAATCAAATATTATTTTATACTTCTTAGCAAGAGAAACTAGGGCCAGCTCCCTTGCAGAGAAGGATCATTCAATTTCTCAAAAAGGTTAATTCTATGCCATGAAAACCAGGTCTCAACTTACCAGCTTATTAACACGAAGCTTGGAGGAGTTAAATTTGAAGACATCAATTTTCTTATCCAATGGCTTAATAGTAAACTGAAAGAAAGGTGTATAGGTTCATATGGCACCAACTAGGAACTCACACAAGTAGCAACCACACTGCCCCCCATCCTGGCCTCCAGGTACCCAGGAATAAAGTTTGGTGAGTCAGAGGCACGCAGGAACCAAAGTTGGGACTGCAGAAGTACATGATCCTAACCATCTTGGATAGCTATGAGGAAGTGATAGTGGCAACCTGAAATTGAAACCCATGACAGGCCTGCTCTGAAGGCCACACTGGCACAGCTCCTTGCCTTCATAAAGCTCAGTCTAGTAGGACTTAGTCCAACAACAGTCAAATACTCACAAGAGATAATACCATATATCATTGATGGGACATGTCCCAAATATCCTAGAGGTTTAGAGCAGATCTAGCACAGGGGATAGGTATCACAGCTGCTCTCAGAAGTGTATGGGAGAATAGCTAAAACAAGGTGGAGGGTCATTCTAGAGAAGTCACGAATTAAAAATAAATCCAATATCTAGCACTGAAAATTAAGAAGAGGAGGAGATGGTGAGCAGGGATATTAACTATATTAGCTCTTTAGTAATTGCAATGATACAGCAGGCTTAGACAGATAGGAAGGCTGATGGATGGTGAAAAATAAAAAAGTCAGAGGGGGTGACTATTGTAGAATATTATTTTAACTAGGCAAAGATTTGTAACATTTGTTTATGCTGTGAAAAATTACTTTAACAGTAAAGGTATGTTATATTTGTTTCTGCTACAGTTGTTTATTAAATGATTTGTTGTTTTACCTTGCCTGCCTAAATCATCTGATTGGTCTAATAAAAAGCTGAACAGACAATAGCTAGGCAGGAGAGAGACCGATGAGACTGGCAGGCAGAGAGAATAAATAGGAGGAGAAATCTAGGTTGAGAGGAAGAGAAGAGGAGAAAGAGAGGGAGATGCCTGAGGACAGCCAGGTAACCGCCGGCCAGCAGACACAGAGTAGAATACAGATAAATAACACTAAAAAGTGAAGAGGCAAAAAGGTAGAAAAGGAGAAACAGGTTAATTTCACTTAAAAGGCTAGCCAATAATGAGCCTAAGCTAGCTCAGCATTCATAGCTAATAATAAGTCTCTGTGTCATGATTTGGGAGTTAGGTGGTAGCCTAAAAAGAGAAAACCTGGTACAGGTGATATTTAATGTGATAAGATACAGCAAGTTACTATGGGTTTCTGAACATGGCCAATAGGTAAAAGATGCTAAGAGAAGAAATACAGCGTGAAGGAAAATGGATTGCTATAAAAGAGAAAAACATAGTTGCTGAAATAAAAAAGAATAGGTGGCAACTTAAAGAAACCAAACACATACACACATACATCACACATAAACCACACACACACACCACACATACACCACACATATACCACACACATACACACAAGCCAACTACTACTCTGAACCATTGATAAGACTAGAGAACTCCCAGATTCTAAGGATCTCCCTGGAAATGTGTTTCTCAACTGGACATAACACACACCTGTCATAATGGCACTTAGGAAGCAGAGAGAGAAAGATCGCAAGTTTGAAGTCAACCTGTATAAAGAGTTCCAGGCCAGTCAGGACAATACAGCGATACTCCCTTCAAAACCAAAGCAAACCAAAACAAGAATATCTAGATCAAAACATTTTATATGCTCATATGAAAATGTCTTCCTGACACCCGTACTTTGCACAATTAACATATGCTACCAAATACTGTAAAAGTATATACATTCCCAAGAAAGACTAGAACAGTCACCCCCAGCAAAGCAAGAAAAAAAATAAATGATTGAGCCAGAGGTGCAGCTCTTGCCTACATGTGGTTTCCATCCTCAGGACCACTAAATATGAAACAGAAAACAAAACAGAATGAGTTGCTAAATAAACTTGCCAAGGAAGGCAAATTCTAGAGGTTTTTGTTTTTTTTTTAAATTAAGTAACATTTTTTTCATTTATTTTACATAAATGTCCAAAGTTTTCCCCTCCCACCTCTCCATCCAGTGCCCCCCCCCAGGGTATTTCTTTACATTTTCCAATGAGAAATGAGCACACATAGAACAACAAAAATTCTTTACTTAGATTTTGACCAGTTTAATTTAGTCATAGTATTGTTCTGGTATGGAATGTTATTTATGAGCCTTGCTAATGAACCCTAGAGCTGTGAGTGGGAAGTCACAAAAAAGATGGAGACCACGGGCTCTGTGCCAAGCCACACACAATCAACTTCAACTGTTTCAGCAGGATGACGGCCATACACAACTCCCAAAAGTACTGCCCATTATGGCTTGCCAAAGTAGCTTGGGATCTGCTTGCCATGTAAGGTACTGCTATGATAGAACATACCAAAGGTGCCTTGTCCCTAGAGAGGGCACATTTGAGTCTGTTGTGTCATGTCACTAGGGGACCTTAATCCTTGAGCTCTCTGAAAACAAAGTATTTGGAAAACCTTTAGTACACAAATGTGTGATGTGTAGTGAACAGCTTTTGTGAGATTGTGAAGGTCTAGTTACTAGTTATACAGTGGAACTTCACTCACTACTTTAAGTCATGTGGAGCTTCTAATTTAAGAACCAGGATGGGGACGGGGACACACACACACACACACACACACACACACACACACACACACACACACACATGACAACAACAACAACAAAACTCCACAATGCTCACTCTCAAAATAACCAGCTACAAACCAACTATCAGATGTCTAGTTTAAGAAATGCATCTGGCTTGGCGAATGGCTCAGTAGGTGAAGGTGATTGTTACCAAATCCTAGGAGCAGAGTGTGATCTCTGATACCAACATGGTTAAGGTAAGTTTCCTCTGGGGACTCAATCAAATAGCCAGAACTAATGCACAAGTAAGTAGAGTCCTCCACAACCATATTATCACTCATTAGCCCCTCCCATTAATTATTAATTAGCTTACTTACTTACTTATAGGAGGATGGAGTACATACCCAGGCATACATTCAAAGGTCAGAGACAACCTGTAAGAGTTAGTTGTCTTCTTCCAACATGTGGGTCTTAGGGATTGAAGTTGGGTAATTCAGCCTGTTAGCAAGTACCTTTACTTATGGAGGCATCTCAGTAGCCCACACTGTGTTTATGTATGAGAGCAGTCAAGCCATTACTGAACCATGATTTCCTTGAGGGCTAATGTTGGACTTCCTACATCTCTGTATGCTCTCTGGCACAAAGCATATGTTCAGCAATTACTTTAAAATTAATGACTAGGAAGCCAGGATGATGTTCAGTGGGACAGCAAAGGCCTTGCATGTGCAAGGTTCTGCGTTTGATCCCCAACATCACATAGTAAAGATTAAAAAAAAAAAAAAAAAAAAAAAGAAGGAACACATAAAACATAGGACTGCTGCATTTGGGGAAAGTCATCATCTTATATAGAAATATGTAAATCCACTCTGGGCACAGTGGCTCATGGGTGTATCTCAGAATGAAGGAGATGAAGGAGGCTAAGGCAGGAACATTTGCTGTCAGTGCAAGCCATCTTGTGCTACACAGAGATATCTGAACCCAATAAATGCTATCTAAGTTCCTCAAACTATATCCTCTAACCCTTCTAAGTATGGCAGCTTGCTACCTTCATTCATGTCATTGCTGAGGGAATACCCATTGATGGCTAATCTTGGCTGTCATTTGGAGACTGCACCTGGAATCAATTAAAACCCAAGCAGTCAGATACTCCTGTGAGGAACTTACTTCTTACTTTTTTTTTTTTTATACAGTTTCTCTGTGTGTCAGTTCTAGCTATCCTAAAACTCAAACTCATTCTGTAGACCAGGCTGGCTTCAAACTCATAGAGATACCCCTGCCTCTGCCTCCTGGGTGCTGGGATTAAAGGTGCCTGAGGGATTTACTTAATCAGATTATGAAGCAAGAAGACCACCCTAAATCTGGGCCATATTTTTTGGTAGTAGCCAACATAAAAGGGCACAGAAGAAGGGAACTTTGCTTCTGTCTCATTGTTCTCACTCTTTCTAGCAAGTTCATATATCTTGTTGCTGTAGCATCCCTTTACCACTTATAGAACAAACTTCATTAGGATTACAACACAGACTAAAGACCAGAAGCTATTCAGGAATCCTCCAAACCTTCCAAACAGATTGCAGAGAGATCTAGCCTTGTGAACTGAAGAGCTCCTGGATTCTGGACTCTCAGTGTCTCTAGTGTGAGACAGCCCTTGTTGGACTACTGTCTGAGACTGCATGCTGTATGTTAATCTAGTGGATACCCTTCCATATACATACTCACCTCATCAGTTCTGCTTCTTTACAGAATCTTGACACTACCTACAAATTTATAATTATCAGTCAGGCCCGGTGCTTCACTCCTTTAATCCCAACATTCAGGAAACAAAGGCAGATCTCTGAGTTAAAGGCCAGCCAGCCTAGTCTACATAGCAAATTCAAGGTCAACCAGGACTACACAGTAAGACCCTGTTTAAAAAAAAGAAATCAAAACAGGGCTGGAGAGATGGCTCAGCGGTTAGGAGCACAGACTGTTCTTCCAGAGGTCCTGAGTTCGATTCTCAGCATCCACATGGCAGTTAACAACTGTCTGTAATTCCAAGATCTGATACCCTTACACAGTTATACATGTAGGCAAAACATCAATTCACATAAAATAAAAATATTTAAAAAAAATCAAAACAAACCCCCCAAAGTTTTCTCTCCCCCGAGTATGCCCCCACAAATGCCCCTTGCATGCGCACGCGTGCACACACACACTTTCCCACTACATGTATCAAACACAGTACAAAGGAGAGAATCTTAACATAGACCACACTTAAAATACAAAGAAACAGAAGGCCAAGTAATCAGAAATGTTCCTTTTTCCTTCTGTTCTTTGGGGTTTAGTCCTGACAAGTTGAGCTGCTCATCTTCCTGTTAGTCAATAGAAGGCTTTAGCCATGTCCTTTGAAGAAAAGATGCCAAAACTGTTCCATAAGTACTTTAAAAATCAACAAACAAAGTTCCAAAGCCTGAGAATTAAAGGACTTTCACTGACAAGGAGATGCTCTAGCTTGGGAAGCTTTGGCAAAGAGGAGAAATGGGAAAGAACCTTTTGCAGGCCCATGGTACCATAAGTGGGTACTTGTAGTACAGACATGTCCTACCTCCTTGTCGCTGTAGGAGATGTTTCGAATTTCATTCCATGGGAAGGAGATCTTGGGGGTGAGCCTGTTCTCAGGGTCATAGATATGAAGTCCCAGAGCATCCACTCCAAGCAGCAACTCTGTGCCCTTTTTATTCTGCAGAGCCAATAAAGAGCAGCTGTTGTCAGCTTCTGACTGGGGATTTCCAACTTTCTAAAGAATCTGGCACACACTGTTACATCTGACAAGTTTCAACAAGTCTCTACAGAAATCACAGCTCTCTTGTAACCCAGGAGGCTTCCAGCTTTTGGATTTAGGGAAGCAGAGACAAAACAATACCATTTTTGTGATTGGTGTGTCCCCTGAGTCACTGTGGACTCAGGCTCCTGTTACTAGCTTGGTGGCTGAAGAAACGGTAATTTAAATGTTGTGAGTACTACTTAAATAACGAGATTAACAGAGGGAGAGCCAAAAATCCACTTTGAACATTTTTCCCATTGTAGAAAATGGTAGTTTCACAGTGCCTCTGTGGCTTTGTGTTAGTGTTCTTGCCTGAACGTATAAGGCCCTAGATTTGATCTTCATCATCATTACATACACAAGTTGTTGGATTGCTAGAAGAAGAAAAAAATATGTCTAGCAACTAGATAGTTTTATTTTAAGTTACATTGTAGTTTCAATATAGTTTTACTATATCATACTTGAATATGGTAAGATGTTAACTGCATTTTAGGGGTAGCTAGGTGGTGAGTCTATACAGCATTCATTGAAAATTTAATTTTCCCATATGTTTCAAATGCTCAATAATTAAATGTTGGAAAAATATATACAAATTATACTTCAATGAAGCTGCTGAAGCTGCTTAAAACACCAGTTAACTATATGAATGCTATACTCTGAGGGGAATCCTGGTTAGCAGTTAGTATAACCAGAGGCTTAACACCCTGTGCCCCAAGTCACTGACCCAGCTATGAGCCACTGGCTCCATGCTCACAGGCAGACTTATCTGCCAGTGCTGTAGTTTAGCCTTTGTTGTGGAAAGAAACTCCCCATATACACAAGGACCCCTTGCTGACAACAAGAAAATAGATCCAAAACTCAAGGATGGGAGAGCAGATCTGCACACTGCGAAGGTGCTTGGGCTGTGAGAAGTACCAATCTAACAGCAGGTGTTAGATGGGGAGGTGTGCGCTCTAAGACAAATCTCTCTGCTCCTTCTAACACCTGAAACCAGGCGCTGCCTGCCACCCAAGCATAAGAGTCTTCTGCTTGTCTGCAAAGCTTTTAAAAGTGATGTGCTGACAGAAGTGAGGCTTATCTACTTAGATCTGTACCCCATTTTGGAAAATAAGGCATTTCCTTATGTTTCTGATGATTTAGTTTTAAAAAGAAAGGATTCCACCATCTATCAATGTGAGTATGACAGTCTATAGACTAGAGAGGGTAGCACAAATAACTCCTTTAATCACCTAGCACCCCATTAATATGTATGAGTACCTACTTATCAGCTAAAAGAAAATGCTTTAAGCATTTACCTTCCATATTTAATGATAGCATTTAAGATCTCTAACATAAAATTACTAAAGTGTCTTTGTTTATTGTTCAACATAAAAAAAGAAAACATGCAAAAAGTAGCTCATGCTCATCTGATTCATGTAGAAATATTCCTATGAAGAAAAAGAAAAGGTTGGTTTGGGGACTGCTGAGTAGCTTAATGAGTTAAAATGCTTACTGATGCATCTAATGACCTGAGTTTGAGCCCCAGAACCCACATGGTAGAAGAAAAGAATTCTAGCATATTCTCTGCTCACCGCTAGAAACAGATAAATAAATATATGTAACAATGAATAAATTATATATACACAACTTTTTTCTTTTAAGAAAAATAAATTTATAGGAAACACTGTTGGGCTTTGTTTGTTTGTTTTGTTGAGACGAGTTTTTCTGTGTAGTCCTGGCTATCCTGCATTTGTTTTGTTTTCTTGCCTGCATGTATGCCTGTAGGCCAGAAGAAGGCACCAGATCTCACTATAGATGGTTGTGAGTCACCATGTAGTAGCTGGGAATTGAACTCAGGACCTCTGGAAGAACAGGCAGTGCTCTTAACCTCTGAGCCATCTCTCTGGAAGCCTGGCTGCCTAGAACTCAGACCTGGTGCTGCCTCTGGAATGCTGGAATTAAAGGCATTCACTACCACTGCCCAGTCTAAGAGTTTTTTGTTTGTTTGTCTTTTAGATTGATTTATTTATTATGTATACAATATTCTACCTGCACATATACTTGTGCACCAGATGTCATTATAGATGGTTATGAGTCACCATATAGTTGCTGAGAATTGAACTCAGGACCTTTGGAAGAACAGTCAGCCAGTGCTATTAACTGCTGAGCTTTCCCTCCAGCCCCTTAAGAGGTTTTTTAAGGATTGCAAAATGCTACCTTTCTTTCTTTCTTTTAATACAATTAATGGTGGTAGTGGACAAGAGAAGTTAGTTGGGTTGACAAAATCACAGAAACCTACTAAATTGGTTTAACCTCAAAAGAAGAATGTTAGATACAAATTAATGAAATGTTTAATTATTCATTACTTACTTATTTACTTATGTGTTATGTTTGTGTATGCATATTTGTGTCACAGTATACATGTGGAAATCATCGGTCAATGTGCGAGAATCAGTTCTCTGCTTTCACCATGTGGATTCCATGGACTGAATCAGGATGTCAGGCCAGGCTCAAGTGCTTCATCTACTATTCCATCTCACCAGTACTCAAGAAACATTAGAAACAACCTTCTGCATTTTTTAAAGATTTGTTATTATTACTTTTAGTTACATATTTATTTCTATGTCTGTGCACCTACGTGCAGGTGCCCTCAGAGGCCAGATCCCTCTAGAGCCAGAGTCTCAGGTACTATGAGCCTCCTAAACTGGGAACTAGTAACTCAACTGAAGTCCCACTGCAAAAGCAGTACGTGCTCTCAACTGTTGAGTTTTTTCCCCAGCCCCTACAACCTTCTGCACTCCTACAAAAATACCTTTTTAGGTGCCTGTTTATTATAGCTGAACATTTCAGTGTGCCCTGTTTATTTTATGCAAAGAAATCCATAAAAACCTATATTTAGGAAACAAATTAAGTAGAAAGCTATCCTAGAATACTGGAGATGTACTGAATTCAATTTACTCAAAGTTAACATAAAGATATAGAAACCCCATAAAGGAAAGCAAAGAGTAACTAGAATCCTAAAGGCAGATGACAGCAGCTGATCTGTTCATCTGTGGCCAGGCATCTTAACAACCACTCATCACCAGTGAGAGGAACTCAGGTACATAGCATGGACTCCTTTGGAAGAAGCCATGGACAGATACACTGCAACCAGCAGCCAAATCCTCCAGCAGGAGAAACAGTTCTTTAGGGCCAGACCTGAGCAAAACACAAATGCCTTTCTCTGCCGAAGCATTGGTCCCTAGAGGCCTGGGGACCATTAATGGTCTGAATAGAAAACTAATTAGCTTCACAGTGAGAACGAGAGTTCCACCCAAACAAATTAGGAATCTATAAGAGCAGCCTTACTTTCAGTGGGTCCCAGGGAAAGACATTAATTATTTCTAGGTGTTTCTTGGATCTCACAAGAGACCAGAAAAATCAAACATTCCATGGCCAGCATTCCAACAGGTTTCTGCTGAGAAGAGAACCAGGCCTATGTCCCTGAAGGTACCACTGACACTTAATTACCTCTGATCTAGTTTGAAGTCCCACCAAAAAAGAGCAGGTTCTAGAATCCTATCTTCCTCTTCTCTTCTTTACCACCAAACCATAAAAGACTAACTATCCTGGGTTGAAGAAGTAACCCATCTGGCTGTGTGGCCCTGGGTCAGTCTATCTGGTAGTCAGGGAACTTGGGGAAGGAGTCAACACACCCGGATTGCAAAGTAGTTCACACCATACATCTCCAGGTCCTGAGCTATCTTCAAATACTCCATTTCAGCTTCATCCCTGTAAGGAGAGTGGAAGACACACCGTCACTGGGGCTAAGTAAGTGACAAGGGTGGAAGACAGACCCTTGCCAAGCCAAGTATTCTGAGCATGCTTACTCTATGGATTTAACAACACCTGCAAAAGATATGTGACAAACCAGACACCAGCAAAGCTTTTCGCAATCTAGAGTCTATTAAACACAAGCAGAATTTCCCATCCCTGTGAAAATAAGAAAATAGACTCATTACACTGTCTCTTGGCTTCAATTTCACACTCTGCCCTTGGTAAATAGTGACATCTGTCTCAAGTGATTTAAAAAAAAAAAAAGAAAAAAAGAAAAAAAAGACTGTGGGGGCTGGGAGTGTAGCTTAGTGGTATAGCATTCACTTAGCAGGTGCAAAGCTCTGGGTTCCATCCCTGGCAATAGCAAAAAACCAAAACAAAACAAACACTGAAAACAAACAAACAAACAAAAACAAAAAAACAAACCAAAACCATAGTGTGTTATTTTGAACCTTAGATGAATTATTTAAGTTGTTGTCTTATGTCTGTACATTTTCTTAACCTAGAGGCTTTAGTGGTGAACAAGCTTTTCTGCAAACTGACAGAATCTACTTTCCTGATTTTGTCTCTTGTGGTACTGCTGACGGTTAAGGTAAGAACTGTCTGAGCCATAAAACCCAGGCCAGTGGGTGAATACTTGTGCGCTATAACTCAAACTTAAAGCAAGCTCTGGAAGCAGCAGTGACTTGCAGAAAACTCCCCAATAAGTAAATGTATTAAAGTAATTCAACTCAAGCTTCCCTATGACCTTGTCCTTGTCCTTCTTTCTCTCTCGTCTCAAACCGCTCTCAGGATTTTTAAAATTCACCCTGAGAGACTGCCAAGTGTTGGCAAGCAGGTGGAAGAACCAGAAATCACACACACTGCTGATGTAAATTGATTCAATTACTTTGGGAAACTGTTCAACATTACCATAACAGCAAAAAACCAAGAAACAACCCAACAACTCAAGAGTCCTTGAATGGTAGAATGGATAAATAATCTATTATACTAATATACTAGAATTCTGCACAGCCATGAAAATAAGAAAAGTATTGCTACATGCCAAGTATTCAAATCTCATAAGATGATCTTGAGAAAAGGGCATTTAATATAGAAATTGGTTGTATTTATCTAAAGTTTAAAATGGGCGATGGTGGGCTAGGGATGTAGCTCAGTGATAAAATAGTTTCCTAGCATGTAAAAGACCTTGTACTTGATCCTCAGCACTACAAACTAGTAATATAACAATGATAAATAAAGATCAATAAAAAATATATATACTAGTCTATAGGAACACTAATTAGAAATTGAGAACGTGGATTGGATGTGATGGCACAAGCCTTTAATTCCAACACTGAGCAGAAGCAGGTAGATTTCTGTGAATGAAGGTCAGCTTGGAATACATAGCAAGTTCCTTGACTGCAAGAGCTACATAGTTGAGATTTTGACCCAAAAACCAACCAAACAAACAAACAAAAAAAAAAAACCTGGAAAACTAGTTATCTTTGGGGAGAAAGAAAGCAGAAGTAATGGGCTATTTCTTATCTTTTTGTGGTAAATGATTCTTTTTCCAAGAATCTACCCTCTAGTTTTGTGCAGCTATGTAACAACATGAAATTGTACACTGCAAAGCATTCAGACACTCTAAATGCCATCAATATAAACCTAAATGTAAAAATAAAGGACCTTCAGGCAGAATGTTAAACTAAACTGCCACTGAATGCACCAGGTTTGCATATCTTGATAGGCAGAATACAAGACAACTTTTAATGAATTAACTTATAAATTTGTTTTTTAACCTAGACTCTTACATATTCTAGGCAAGTGCTCTACCAATGAGCTACATGATCAGATTGTCATATGTCCCTTTCATAACAACATACTACAATAAGGATGCACATGAAACTGAAGACCAACATCATTCCCAATTCTCACTTTTCCTTTTATATACTTTAGGGCTGCAGTTTGTTCTACAAGCATGTCCTAGTTTTATAGTTCTTTCAGGGTGGGGGAAGGGAGTGAAGAAATGTAAACAAGGATGAAGCAGCCTCACCTGGCCCTGCCCCGGTGCTCTGCATACCAAGCAGTAATTCTCTCCTCCCACATTTCCGGAGTCATCTGATACAGATTTATCACCTACCAAAAAGACAACAAAAGAAAATCCACATGCAAAACAAGTCTGGGTATTGTTTGCCATTTTTATAATTATGGTTAATTTTTACAAAACAGCAAAGCTATTTTTAAAAAGCTGCATGCAGGGAGAGTCACACACAGAGGTGGGTGTATAAACAAGCACTATTCCACTAGAGGATCAACCTGCAAACTGCGGCATTCCTCAATCCTAGCTATACTCCTGGGCTGGGAGTTTCCACTTTTGCTGCTAGGGCTGTTCATCTCAGGGACCACCTCTGATAGTAAAGCAGTGCTTACTTACTCTGGCCTTCAACTGCACAGAAGCCATCAAAGGACAGATAAAGACAGGGAAGGGTTGGGGAAAGACTTTATTATCCAGTGACAGATGATAAGTGGGGTTGTATGAAAGGAAGCAGAAAGGCTGCTTCTGTTGCTAATAAGTAAAATGAATAAGAGTGAGGATTAAAAGCCCCTCCTCCATCTTCTCCACCCCAAACATCTCAATTCTGCAGAGAACATCCGACTTCACAGCTCCCTTAAATCAATGCCACTCAACCACCTTTAAAAATTGCTACACCAGAAAAATATCTACAGGCCACACATTTCCTAGTAATTTGGCATTAATTCCACAAACTCTTGCATTTTATTGTTTTGAAACCAAATCTCGCCAGCCTGGGCTGGTCATAACCTCTCAATCCTCTTGCCTCTGCCTCCTGAACACTGGGAGTTCAGACATGAACCATTACATGCAGCAGCATCTTTGCTTTTCATATGCTTGACCAAAAAAACTGGGTGCAGTGGTATACACCTGTAATTTCAGTACTCAGGGGACTGAGGCAAGAGGATAATGAGTTCAAGGCCAGCCTGGACTATAGAGCAAGAGCCTGTCTCAAAAATAATAATAGGAGCTAAAAAGAAAGCTCAGTAGGTAAAAGTGTTTGCTCTGCAAATATGAGGGCATAAGTTTGAATCCCCAGTAATGACAGGCATAAGAAGGTATTAGGAAGCGATAGCTCTTAGGAGAAGAAAAATCAATTTTCTTCAAGTAGAATGATCAAAGGGTATGTCAACAACACTCTAGGCAACATACTCAAAAGTAGGTGGCCAAAAAAAAAAGTAGGTGGCCAACACAAATTGGAATCCATTATTTTTAGTGGGTTTTATTATTGTTGTTTCAGAGAGAAAGAATATAAAGTTGGGTGAACAGAGAGGTGGGGGGATTTGGGACGAATAGAGGGAGGAGAAAAAAATATGATCAAAATATACTGTAGAAAATTTTCAAGAACTAAGCTGGGTGGTGGTGGTGCACAGCTTTAGTCCCAGCACTCTAGAGGCAGATGGATCTCTGTGAGTTCAAGGCCAGCCTGGTCTGTTGAGTTACCAGACAGCCAGAGCTACACAGAGAAACCCTGCCTTGAAAACAAACAAAAAACCCCTGAGGAATAAAACATAAAAAAGGCAGGCATGACTGTACATACACCCCTGTAACCTCAGCATTGATGGGTGGAGGCCAGGCAGGTCCAGAATGCTCACTGGCTGGTCAGCCTAGCCTATGGAAGCTTCCAGCTGAGAGACACTGTCTCATGACATAAGAAAGAGAAAATAAAGACACCTGAAGTCTTGTCTAGCCTCTGCATGTGTGAAAGGGGTAATACATAATTGCACACTGATAGGCATGCACAACACACACACACAAGTAAATATGCTTAAACAAGATTCCATATTCTTGTCAAGATTATGAACTATGCAAATGTGCTTGCTTTGTACTTTTACTACTCCTTCAGATCATTCAGTGGCTTTCCTTCAACCACATTTGCTATTTCCCCAAATAAAGAATTTGATTTCTTACCCTTTTTGGAAGCAATTCCTCTTGAGCTAAAAATCCCCGCTTGTGCACAGAGGGGTCATAGTCACCATACTAGAAGGAAAAAAAAAAAAAGAGAGATCAGTGATTGAGATTCTAAAGACTGCTGTCATTTCTGAACAAGGCTCAACTCACTTGGTCTCTCCTCCCAGTTCCGGGAACAATTCAATTCTGATGACAAGATTTCAACCTTGCCAGTTTGTTATCCTTGAATGAAAATACAAAGATGATTACATCTATGAACAGAGTTGCAAAATCCCATAAGGGATGGATGGGTGATGTGCTAATAAGAATGTGACATTTGTATGAAAATGTAGTCTATTTCCTAATCCTCAAAGAAGTAGTAATTTCCACATGTTAGCTTTGGAATGGAAACAACAAAACACAACTGTGAAAGTTGTGATTAGTAAAGTGTGATAAGGACCTTACCTACAAATGCTTCTAAGTGGCTGGTAATTGGAGCCAATTGCTGGGTGAGACTAGGGAGTAATGCAGGCAATATTTTAGTGCCTTTTGCTCAAGGCTCTGAAAATTGCTTCTGGAAGATCTATATCAACATTCTCTGTCATTCCTACTACACAAAGAAACAAATAAAAGGTTAACTGATATAGCCGAAGCTGTGTAGCTGGCACCAGTGGGGCCTCCAATCTACTTACTCCTCCAGAGGCAACAGCTCAGTATTTATTTCTTATTTAAAGAAAAAAATATTCCTTTCTTTCCTAGAAAAGTCAGGTCAGACTGGAGAATCATCCCAAATCTAAGAACTGGGCAGAAATGATGCTTGGCATCAAAGTACTTGCCTAGCAAGCATAAAGCCCTAGATTCAACCCCAGCCCTTGGGAGACAGAGGCAGCTATGAGTTTGAGGTTATAGGGTTATATAGTGAGACCTTGTCTCAAAGCAAAATAAAAATAAATAGGTGAGAGAGACAGAAAACAGAATAGAATATAAGCACAAAACCTAATTTAGGAGTCAGCAGTCAATGGTTTTTCTCTCTTTTGCATTTACTTATTTGGAGGATGGTCAGTTCTTTCCTTCCTCCACGTGGGTTCCAGGAATTCAGCTTAGGTAAGGCCTGGCGGCAAGTGCCTTTACCCACGGAGCCATCTCAGCAGCCCAGTGGTTTACCTCTCTTTTCTTTAATTAAAGTTTTATTTTATTTTATGTGTATGTGTGTTTTACCTGCATGTAGGAGGTCTATGTCCCATGTATGTGCCTGCTGCCCTTGGAGGCCAGAAAAAGATATCAGATCCCTGGGAACTGGAGTTACAGATGGTTGTGAGCCATCATATGGTTGCTGAGCCTCAAGCATGGTCAATCTGTAATTCCAGGGAAGCATGGAATCTAGTTCCAGGGAAGTATGCTCCCTATTCTGGCCTCTGTGGGCATCAGGTATGCACACAATGCACACACATATACAAGGTAAAACATTCATACACATAAAATAAGAACAAATTTAAAAAAAAAAAAATTTAAAAGAAAAAAGATCAAATCTCTCCAAGTCTATCTTTCTTAAATGAGAGCAATGGCCCTGGAGAACCCTGAAGAAACCTCTAGAGTGTGGCTGTGGAGGTCTTTAAATAAGACACCCTCTCTTAAGCCACAGAGTCTTCATCTGTAAAGCAAGGAACAAACTGTAAAGAAAACCGGACAAGCATTTTGGCATGGTGGTGGACCCATGAAAATCAGGCATTGTGCATCATGGCGTCCTTTGCATTACTGAAGACTTCACAGGATATGACTGAAAGTCATGTTAGTTGCATTTGCAAGCCTTTCAACACTTGCCAACAAAATTTCAATGCAAAAGTCAGCAGATATGCAAAGTTAACATTGTAAATTCAGGCCTCAAAAGCTTGCAAGATTAACGACCCCTGTTACTAAATTATACCAAGCTCCCAGCTACTACACTGATCAAATATATTACATATGAGCGATGCAGAGGTGGTAAGGATTCTGCTGAAAGAGCTTCTTTATTGAACTAACTCCACTCACAACATTAAAGCTACCTTGATGTCTATTTAAATGTCTATCTAAAAAACAAAAGGAAAAATGCTGGTGTTGTGGCAGTAAATAAGTTAGAAGGCTGGAGTCTCAAAGCTCTGCAGTTTTGTGGGCCTGTGCTTAATCTTATATTTATCATTTGGTATTCCTTATTCCTGTACTAAAGAAAAACCCCTGAATTGCCTAAATTTCAGAACCTACAAAACCTTATCATATATTGTCCTTTATAAACATCTTGAATTTAAATTCAAGAAGGGGAAACAGGAGATGTAGATCAGTGATGTAGCTTAGCTTCCAAGTGAGCCATGTTCAGTCTTGAGAATTAAAACAAACCAAGTAAGTATCATTATCGCTTTGAGAAACTAACAATTAAAATAAAATTCTGGGGGTGGTGGGGTAGGCTGGAGACATGGCTCAGCAGTTAAGAACACTTGCTGTTTGATTCCTAGCACCCACATGGCATATCACAACCACCTGAAACTCCAGTTTCAGGATATCAGATGGCCTCTTCTGGCCTCTATGGACACAGCATGCACATGGTGCACAGACATCCATGCAGGCAAAACACCCACACACATACAAAATAATTAATTTTTTTTCTTCCCCTTGGGCTTGTGATATAGCTCAACAGTTAGAGGTGCTTGCTGTTGAGTCTAACTACCTGAGTTCTATCCCAGGAACCCATGATGGAAGTAGAGAACAAACTCATGGAAGTTGTCCCCTGACGTCTACCATCCTCATCTTGGTAAAAGGGTTGCATCTTATCCCACCACTGCCAAACAAAATAAATTAACGCAATTTTTAAAATATTAAAACAAACTGAAATGTTCTAATAAAAGAAAGTTTGATCCTCCCCCCCCCTCCCCGTTTGAGACTTTGTTTCCCTGTGTAGCTCTGGCTGTCCTAGAACTCATTCTGTGGACCAGGCTGGCCTCAAACTCATGGCCATCCACCTGCCTCCCAAGTGCTGGGATTCAAGGTACATGATACCATGCCCAGCCTATATATTTTTATTTTTTTCTTTGAGTCCATTTGTATAAAATAGATTTCTACTACATATAGACAGTCACTGAATTCCATATGAATCAAGGAGTTAAATCTATAAACAAAAATCCATAAAGTACCAAACAAGAAAGGATGGGCACAATAGTGATTAGTGAAGTCATTCTCAAGCCCGACACAGAACAGCAGACAGATTGCTATCATTACAGATGAGCTCCTATAAATCAATCAGAAAAAGACAGGATCACAGTAGAAAAGGGGCAAGTCATAACAAACCGCCACTGCAGAGTAAGAAGGAACAAACAGCCAGTTAATCTTGGACATGCTTAGTCCCATGGCAAATCAATGCATTAAAAACAAACAAAACTCCATGTGTTCTGAAACAGGTCAGAACTCAGGTGACTAGTACTAATTGTTTGAAGGACGTGCAAAAGCAGGTGTTCCCACACACTGCTGCTGGGAGTTAGGTCAGGGGGCACTTATGTAGTAGCATTGGAGGAAATTTACCTACATAAAATGTACTGGGTTTTTGGAGACAAAGTCCCACTGGGTAGTTCTGGCTGGCCTGGAATTCATTAGATAGACCAGGTGGGCAGGTCTTGAGAGCTCACAGAGATCGGTCTGCCTTGGAATCCTGAGTGCTGGGTTTAAAGGTATGCCTCATCATGCCTGGACTGTTCTGGTTTTCAGACAGGGTCTCATGTAGTATAGCATGGCCTTGAACTCAAGCTCACTGTACAGCAGAGGATGGTTTGAAGTCCAGTTTTAGGAGTTGGACTTTGCCTCTGGAATTACACATATGCACCACCAATCTCCATTTACATGTTGATGTGGGATAATGCTCTTGTACACTGTAAAGATTTGTCACTCATCTTGTTTTAATAAAATGCTGATTGGCCAGTAGCTAGGCAGGAAGTAGAGGTGGGGAAACCAGAGTAGAATAATTCTGGAAAGAGAAAAGACAGAGCAGTGCAACAGGCGCCAGCCAGATGCAGAGGAAGCAAGATGATAATGCTGGACTGAGCAAAGGTACCAAGCCATGTAGCTAAACATAAATAAGAATTATGGGTTAATTTAAGTGTAAGAGCTAGATAGTAATATGCTTGAGCTACTGGCCTAGGAGCTTACTATATTAAGCTTCCAAGTCAATTATTTGGGAGGCGGCTGCCAAGTATTTGAGAGTTTCTGGTGGGACAGAAAATTCTGACTACAGGTCTCTGTGTATAGTCCTGGATGTTCTAGAATTTGGCAAGTGAACCAGGCTAGTCTCAACACTCAGATCCTCCTGGCTTTGCTTCCCAAGTGCTAGAATTAAAAGTATGCACCACAAAGCCTGGGCAGACTCATTTATTTTTAATTTATGTGTATGTGTGTGAGCCTTTGTAAGTGAGTATGTATGCCACATGTATGCAGGAGCCTCAGAGAACAGAAGAGGGCACTGAGTCCCCCAGAACTGGAGTTACAGGCAGTTGTAAACTGTTGTGGATGTGCTGAGAAGCAAACCCAGGTCTGATTCAACAGTAAACACTCAGCCACTGAACCGTTTCTCCAGCTCCATCTTCCACTATCCTTTACTTCCTTCTCAAAGAGCCCACAGGAACACCAAGACCCATGAATGATAGCCTATGCTCTCTAGGAATTTTCAGTACAAACATATTTCAGAAAGAAAGAAAAACACATTTGAAATACCAAATTGTCCGTGTAAAATCCAACAGGTGGCTTAAAATGTGCAAGATGGTTTCACTTGTCATGTGACTGATTTGTTCTTCTGATTCTAGCATAACTCAAACAAGAACCAAGAAATATGGTTCTTGTTGACTAGACCATGTGATTAATATTTGTATTTAACTTTGAAGTTAATTATTTCTTTATGCTTTGGAATTGAGTGTGTCTATACCATCCCAACAGCTGAAATACTGTAATGAAAACATTTGCACATAATTATGTTCCATGTGTTAATGACCTCAATTCCACTTCCCTCCATATCTCTAGAGTTTCTTTCTGTTTCAGAAAGGCTAGATAGAAGAAAACAAACTGCACATAATGGAAGGAGCCAGTTTAGCTTACTGAAAAGTTCAGGCTGTTTTTGTTTGTTCATTTATATATATATATATATATATATATATATATATATATATTAAACTTTATTTATTTATTTATTTGCCTTGGTGTTTGCCTGGAACTGGAACTACAGACAGTTGTTAGCTGCCATGTGGGTGCTGGGAATTGAACCCGGGTCCTCTGGAAGAGCAGATGGTGCTCTTAACCACTGAGCCATCTCTCCAGCCCCCTGTTCATTTATATTTTATGTGCACTGGTACTTTGCCTTCATGTATGTCTCTGTGAAGGTGTAAGAGCCCCTAGAGCTGGAGACAGAGACAGTGGTGAGCTGTGTGTGTGAATTGAACCTGGATCCTCTGTAAGAGCAGCCAGTGCCTTTAACCACTGAGCCATCTTTCTAGCCCTGAGGTTGTTTCATCTTGTAAATGAAATTAGAATTTCATGAAAGTTAAGCCTGACCTCCACAAACCTCACTAGACAGTGAGGGGCAGGAACAAGGTGCTGGGTCAGGCAGCCCAGACACCTGGGTTTCCAGCCTGGCTCTACCCTTCATCTCACTGTTTCAATCTTCATGAAGAGGCAGGTAACTAACTATGGTACAGCATTTGCCTCACATGTGTAGGGCTTTGTGTTCTGTCTCCTGAACCATGAAAACGAAACACAACAAAACAAGTGGTTTATACGTTTCATAAGTACAGAAATAACATAAAAGTATTGTGACTTTGAACAAATCAATCTTTTTTATTGGGAATAGGTGACACAGGGTTTCTCTGTGTAGCCCTGGCTGTCCTGGAACTGGCTCTATAAACCAGGATGGCTTTGAATTCACAGAGATCCGCCTGCCTCTGCCTCCCAAGTACTGAGATTAAAGGCATGAGCCACTACACCCAGCTCATTCATCTTTTCTAACTTTTGATTCTGCCATCAGGAAAACAAGCTCAAGTATATAAAAAAATACATGGAGTATCTTGTGAAATAGTCTGAATACTTTGCTAAACATTATGGATATAGCTCATCCTAAATATCTTCTCACTATTAACCAGTAGTATGAGAAGCCAGTAACACTGATATAGTAAGTCCTGGTTTCCTGGACTGCAAACAGGGCCTCACCTTACAGCCCTTGCTGGCCTGGAACTCACAGGGATTTGACTGTCCTGCCTAGTGTTAAAGGTGTGCACCACCTTGCCCAGTCTGAATACAGACTATAAAGCTAGATATTACCTTAATTTGTAAGATTACTAAATTTAATACCGGAAAAAATAGTTAGAGCACCCACCTCCATATGTACCACATATGTTGTCTGTGAATCACTTTCATCTCCAAATTGGCAGAAGCCAAGTAAGTAGGGCTTTCCTGAAGTGAAATCTGTTCAAGCAAACATCTGCTGATTCCTTGGGAAAAATCTCCACCCCTCTGCCCCGGCACAGGTAGCCTTTGAATTTGTGACCCAAACCCACAGCCTTCGAGACCAAGGGAATATCCTTGAGAGCAAACAGGAAGAAGCATGCAGAAAGGAACTCAGCTGCAAGCCAAGAAGTGTGTGGGTTCAATGAGAGTGATGATGACTGCTTTGTCACTGCTAGGACTGAACGGATACATTGTTTTCCTGTTATTAATATTCTTGATCAAAGCATAAAAGGAGCATATGCTTTACTTGAACCATAGCCCACTTTCTGTTTTCTCAATTACTCCTTTTTCAAGAAGGCATAAAATACAGTTCTAAAGCCATAGAGTCTGTCTCTAGTTTACCCAAGAAGGTACCAATGACCTTGGAGAATCACCAAGGGCAGAATTTGCTCTAGTGCCTGCATCTGACAGTTAACAAGCCTTGTGACTACTCAGCAGACACTAATGACTCATCAAATGATTAAGCTGACTGTGCTTCTACTGGCTTGACCAGTACACACACTTCGAAGTCCTTTTCCCAACCCAAATGGCAAACAAGTCATTCCTGACTTTGATCTGAAGTTGTATTAAAAATGTGATTGAGATGGGAAATCCAAGGCTCATGAAACAAACATTCTAGTTGGCCTGATATGATGAGACAAAAACCCAGTGTTCAATGAGACACCTCTTCCACCATTCCTGGTCTGCTGTCTAAACAAGAGTGAATAACTTTAGACTAATGAGACAGCACCAATGGGCCCAGAAGACTCAGCAGACCCAGCTCCTAACCACATGCACAACAAAGTATGCCCACTGGGGCCTCACCAGGAGTGTGGTTTCTAAGAAAGTAATCTCTGGAAAGATGAGTATGGATAGAGAATCTGGGTCTTGCTGACCTACAGGCCTCATTTGATCATAACTAGAAACCATAAATTCACTTTTCTTGACTAATAAAATGAAGTTGATGTGATGAATGTAATGAACCACATGTTCATAATGAGATTACACAGAAAATTCATCTTTCTGAATGAATTCACTTAGAATGAACTGTAAGTCATTAGAATGATGTGCTTGTCACCTGTATACACAACACACACATACAAAGTACACAGAAGTTGAGGCAACTGCAGATGGTGAACTCTCATGACATCTCATTTTGGGGGGCAAGTTGTTCTGAAGTCCCCCAAATCCAAAGAAATGAAGGCTGAAGCCACACTGTGTGTGACAAGTTAAGGTTGAAAAGGAATGCATTTTCTTTCTTTGTACCCACCTTGGCCTGAACAGCATAGGAAGCCAAGAGCACTGAGGCCTCAGGAGGGCAGTAAATCTTTTCATCCAAAATCTGCTTCTTCACCTGAAAGGGGCAATGAGAGAGATGAGATGGCACCTGTAGAAGACAGCAGTGCTGCCTAGTCACAGCAGGTGCTGCAGGGTATTCTTTCTTTGTTTTTTAAAAATATTTCTTTTATGTGAATTGGTGTTTTTCTGCATGTCTAACTGTGTAAGTAAGGGTGTCAGATCTTGGAATTACAGACAGTTGTTAGCTGCCATGTGGATGCTGGGAATCAAACTCAGCTCTTCCATAAGAACAGTCAGTGCTCTTAACCACTGAGCCACCTCTCCAGCTCCGCTGCAGGGTATTCTAGAGGGTAGCCAAAGCAGCCTGTTAATGATTTTCTGACAAAGGAGACATTTTTTTAAGTGTCGTGGACCAGCTGAGAGTTCAGCTACAGAGAACTTATCTGTAAGACAGCTGCACAAAAGCCCTCATCTCTTATCCTCAGAGTCAGGGCTGATGAGTAAATATGATCTGTGTGATTACAGCAGGGCCCGTGGGGGTTCTGACTAAGGGAAGCTGCACTCTATCTCCATCTTAGCCCTGTGGAGCACTCACAGTACCAGGAGATGGAGTCTACTTTCATACAAGTCAAGAGTCACCAAGGCCACTGAATTATGCCTGTAGAACAAAGACATCACTTCCAATGTGCTGCTCTAAGGGAAAAGGAAGCAATAACATTTGATCGATTCAACTTTTAAGTACACATGAGGTTCAGGAAATATAATTCCTAAGCCATAATGTTGAATTAACATATCTTATTGCACCTAATTTTGTACAGTGGTGCAATATATAATGTTTCAGACACAAGGACAAGAGAGTCACATGAAGTAGGGGTACATCAAGCAAAGCCAACTCTTTTCACAGATCCTTTAGTAGATGTTGCCTTGTTTACTCATAAAAACAATCTAACGTCTCAGTATGAAGGGAAACCAAGCAAAAGTCCAGGGGGACAAGTGCCGCTCAAGTACTCACGGGAAAGCCATTTCTACAATGCTAAGGTACTCGGGTCTCGGGTACCTTAAGGTGGTCCTGAACTCTCCATGTAACTGAACAGCAGGAAGGACCCTGAACTTCTAATTCTCCTGTGGATTACAAAAGTACACTATGCTCTGTTTATACAGTGCTAGGGTTGGAACCCAAAGCTTCATGAATACAAGGCAAGCATTTTATAGACAGAGCTATATCCCCAAACCTCAAAGAATCTTTATGTGGTTTCATTTCACATACAGCCATTGTCTCATATATATATGTATGTTTTAAAGCTAAGAGAATGAAAACTGAGAGGTTCTGAAGTGGTGAAAACTTCAGATCTCTTAGTTTCTTCACAAAGAGATTAAAAAAAAAAAAAAGAGCCATAATAATAGTAAAAAAAATCTGAAAGGGCTACCTTTTGACCTAAAACACACACATATGAACACATGAAACATCTTTGTAAAAGAAACTATTACCAAGCATGAAGCACACATCTCAACATTCCAGAGGCTGAGGGAAAAAAAGGATCTCAAGTTCAAGGCCAGCCTTAGCTTACCTATGGAGTGGGTTCCTTTTAACAACACATCAAAATACAACATTATATGGAGAGTAATATCACATTTCACCTACTATATCATAAACACAATACCCAGAGGTTCCATATTACAAGGACTGTGTGGGAAAAACAAGAACAGATGTACTTCTGGGAAATCAATGTATTTAATGCCCTGTTATAATATTTTACATCATGGACAGTGGAGCACCTTGGGGTACATAAGCAGCTTCAGCATCAATCACTACAGATAGCCATGAAACTGAAGAGGCTCTCTGACTATGACAAAGCAAGGCTTCCATTCTTAAATGAAGCACCTCCCTGTGCTTCCAAATGGCCAACTTGTAATTCTAGAACACCTAACTTCTTCAGTTTGGCTGAAGAATTATTTGTGAACACCAACTGTATATTCAATGAACCTATCTTAAAGGTGCTTGCACTCCAATGAAGGAGGAAATGACAATATACACCCAGGAGGCACAGAGCAGGCTGTCCAAAATACCTTAGGCAAGGGTCAGACCAAGAGTCACGGCCATGATGATGGATCTTAAATTTTAAGGAACTTTTTGCTAAGCCTCTGAAGCTTTTCTTTATAACCTCAGAGATCTTTCAAGTTATCTAGAAGAAATACTGGGCAACTACTTCTGTCTATTCCTCATCATCACACCTCTGCAATTTCATCTGACACCAATTCTCATCACTTGGGCAAAGTTCTATTCTCAAGATTTTCTTCCCCATTACTGAACCAAAAGGACTGACTATTTGAGCTGAACATTTTCTGCAGTGTAGAAGTATTTGTGGTAAACTCCAAGGGATTCACCTGGGCTGCTTCAAAACTACACCCAAATTGGCCCTCTTAGAACTGGGGGAGATAGCATGAGATAGCATGGGCCAGTATACCTGTAAGAAAAATAAGTGTTGCGTGATCTCTTGAACTAGCTCCTCCTCAGCATTTTCAGGATAAAATTTGGCCAGGAAGTGAAAGGTAACTGGTTCTTCCTTCGAAACATCATGGTCCAACACCTGCAGAATTTCAGAGCAAAAGACAGGCTGTGCTGGCTCTTCTTCATGTACTATCATCAAAGCGTGCTTTGCACGGAAGGCATAAAATCCCTTCCCCGTTTCCCAAAGGCTGTGTTTCTGCAATTGGAAGCATTCACAAAGCCATCCGTAGCAGGAGATAATACCCACTCCAACAGGGGGTTCCGAAGCAAACCAATCAATAGATCCAGGGGTGAGGGAGCCACAGTGACAGCACCAGTGTTCTTTCCCAGAGACACAGAAAACAGTTACAAACTAGAATGCAGAACTCAAAGAGTCTGGGCATTATTCTTTATGGAAGACTGAAGATTTAAAAGGTTTTATTCTGAAAATAATAATAGAATCTTCCTTTTTTTTTTTTTTTTTTCTTATTACCCACTCCAATAGGTTCCATTGGAACACAGCTTAAGCACAATAAATTAGATTTTTGTGACATCTAGATGTGAAACATGACCATCATGGCAATGCTTTGTTCCTGGAGTCTTTCAGAGACGGCCAGAAAATGCTTGCAGTGCAGTAAGTAAACCACTGTCTTTAATCTTCTAACAATCCCACCTATCCCTTGAAAAGCTCGGACCATCTGCTCTCCAGAGTGAATTTCATTCCAGGACATAAACACGCTACCAGGCTCCATTAACATGTGTCATAATTTATTTCCTTTAAGCAGCAGGTTCTATGACTCCTGATGCCCCCAATCTAATATCCATTTGGCTAACATTCAGGTATGATTTAAAATTCACTTTGTGAGAATCATAAAAAGACACAGAAAGCTTTGCTCTGTCTGATATATAACTCTCCATATGCCTTCCCAAATTCCAGTGGCAGTCCCCAAGGGACTCAAAATAAGTCTAATTTAGTTGCCCTCCTCAGCACTGGCTCTTTGTGGTATTTGGAGTTTCTAATCTTGGAAATGACCATTGAAACTGACAACCAACAAGAGTTCTAAGCATGAAGGAGATCACCATATACATGTTGTGAACACAATTTAACACCACTAGGATGAAGCTTTTGTTGGTTATCACATTATGTAGTAGATAACTCCAGGGACAATTCACAAGGGTACCATTTAGGGTCAGAATTAGACATGGAGTTACTTTGAGAATCAGGGGCCTTTTGGCCCTGTTCTCCAGCTGTCTTCACTGTTAGAAGGCCAGGAAAAGACAGGTATGTCTTTGTGTGAATATATGAACCCATAAAGCTGTAGTCATTTCCAAACCACCTTCAAATTACTAGAAATATAGATTTCATTTAAAAAAAAAAAAAAAAAAAAAAAAACCCAGACAATCCTAGGAAGAAATGGGCATCACCTTTCATCTCAAACTCTTTACTCCTTAGGTCTCACTAATGATCAAATCAGTTGGGTCTTGGTGGTCTTTTTATATATATATATATATATATATATATTTTATGTGAACTGGTGTTTTGCCTGCATGTATAACTGTGCAAGGGTGTCAGATCTTGGAATTACAAACAATTGTTAGCCGCCATGTGGATGCTGGGAATTGAACTCAGGTCCTCTGAAAGAACAGTCAGTGCTCTTAACTGCTGAGCCATCTCTCCAGCCCGGGTCTTGGTGTTCTTAAAGACTTATTAAAAAAGGGGGGGGGGGAGGCCTGGAGAGATGGCTCAGAGGTTGAGGGCGCTGGCTGTTCTTCCAGAGGTTCTGAGTTCAGTTCCCAGCAACCACATGGTGGCTCACAGCTATCTATGGTGACATCTGGTACCCTCTTCTGTGTACTGTATGCGTAATAAATAGATAAAATAAAATAAAAAATAAAAAATGAACATGAGCCCTAGGAAAATCTCCCAAAGACATAAAGTATTGGTTTTGAATTTTTTTCTGAACTACACAAAGATAGTAATGTCATTCATAAAATCTGACAAGTGGTTCAATAAACTGAAGGGTATAATGACAGAAAGCAAGCATGTAGTAACAATAGGCAAAAGGCTGCTCAAGGCCTGGTAAATCCTGCTTGTCTGGGAGAGTCTCTGGAGATCAGAACTGCCTGAAGGGCCTGTTTCCTACATACATGACTTAATCCTAATAATTGTCCCCTTCTTTACCAAGTCCCTGTGATTCCCTAACAATGAGCAAATAAGCTAAGTGCATGCTCAGGAAGAAAAAACAAAAACAAAACAGAAAAGACAAGCCTCCCCCACCGATCTCATGGAGATCTAACCCAACCTTCTTGTCCATTTTGAGCCAGGCCACGGTGTCCTTGATTGTATACTGCAGTCCAAAAAACCAGGTTTCCCGAAGCCCCAGCGTCCGGCACACCAAATCAAACAGGTCCTTCCCTTTCCATTTCATCTGCAATATAACAAACCAACACGGGAATGGCATTGTGAGCAAAAATCATAATCAGCTCACACACAAAAAAAATTGTTCTCAGAACTCTCTACTATCACCAAAATGGCTGATGAGCACTAAATTCCTAAATAATTTTAAAGCTTCCCACACAAAATCATGAGTGGGAAAATACCAATTAGAGCTTAACGGCTCAATCGCTGCACAGCACACACAACATCTCCTTGGACAGTTCTGCACAGATCTCAATATCCCCGAAGCGGCTAATTTAGGAAACCTGGTAAATAAGCAGCCTCATTTAGGAGAGTCAAGTCTCCTAAATTAGCCCAGGAAGATGGCTAGTTTATGAGACATTAGCTCCCTTGAGAATTTTTTTTTGTTGTTTTTTTCAAAATCATGACTCTGCCTTTTGATAAAAGCTAAGTATTCTCTTTTTAACTTAAAGACTAGTTTTATTAGGGGAAAAAAATCAAATATGTGGAAGTTGTAACCAAAGCCACAAATTGTAGAGCAGAAGAACAATGAAAAACCAGACAGGCCAGTTGCAGGTCTCTATCAGGATGCCTGCTTGGGCCAAACAAGCAACTTGCCCACAGGCACAAATGCAATTCCAAATGTTCAGTGTCCAAACCCAGGCAATGAATATACAAAATGTTTATTTCTTAGCCTCACTTTCAAAAGTACTTGAATTGCTGCTAAACCTTTTTCTTTGCTATTCAATAGTGTAGCTGAAAAAAAGCAAGCTCAAACATCTTCATAGGAAAAAAGGATGCAGGGCAGCTAAGTGAATGTTGCCACCTAGTGGCTTTCAGTCAACTAGTTTTTTCCTGTATTATCTGCTTGCTAGAAATCCACCCCATATCAAATACATATCAAACAAACATTCAAACAAACACTTGAATACAATTATAATCATATGACGCATATGCACGAGTGACCCTGAGATATGAATGTAAGAAGATGATAAGACACCTGATTGCAGAAGTAGCCGCTCTTCTCCCGGGCCCATTGGGAAACCAACACCCTCCTTGTGAAGGAGACAGCTCAGTAAAGTGCTTGTCCTTAAGCCTAAGAACCTGAGTTTGAACACAACACTCATGTAAAAAGTTGGTTGTGAGCCTGGGGGAGAGAGGCGCATGCTTTTAAGTCTAGCATTCTTTTGGGAGGCAGATCTCTGCATTTGAAGCCAACTTGGTCTACAGAATGAGTTTCAAGACAGCCAGGGCTACTCAGTGAAACCATCTTGAAACACTCTATACACACACACACACACACACACACACACACACACACACACACACAAATTGGTTGTGGCCTATGCTTTTATTCCCAGCACTGGAGGGAGTGGGGTGCCAACAAGCGTAGCTTAATAAAGGAATGTAGATCCCAGTGAGCATCTAGCTTTAACAAAAAAA
>PVIH01006063.1:0-115817 GCA_004025045.1 Sigmodon hispidus
AAAAAAAAAAAAAAAAAAAAAAAAAAAAAAAAAAAAAAAAAAAAAAAAAAAAAAAAAAAAAAAAAAAAAAAAAAAAAAAAAAAAAAAAAAAAAAAAAAAGACTATTTTATATTACATATTTTATATGTTCCTCAGAAGAGTTAAGATTCTATAGCTGAATTATAGAAAACTTATTTGGCTAATATAGAGCAAAAAGGGCAATCAAAGACTGAGTAAAGAGAGAGGGAGGATAGAAGAGAGAGAGAGAAAGTCAGAGAGAGAGAGAGAGAGAGAGAGAGAGAGAGAGAGAGAGAGAGAGAGAGAGAAGGAGAGTGGAAGGGAAGGGAAGGGAAAAGGTCAAGGGGAAAAGTGAGGGAGGAAAAGAAGATAGAGAAATACACAAACACACACAATGATTATACAGTATGAGCAACAGAAGACAATGATATGAGAGGGACAGAGAAAGAAATGAAAATATTTCAGGTACCTTATAAATATATTCATGAATTCTTCTCAATTGAACATACCTGTACATCAATGTTATTATTTATAACAGTGCCAGATGTTATTCATTTTCTTTTTGTGGTGACAGGGCTTGAAAAGTATTTGGTATGCTCAATATCACTGCAATAAGTGGATTCATCCTTATGAGGTTCTCTGACATTCAGGATCTACAGACTGTATGTGGCGTGTTCTTCCTAGTAATGTATATGGCAACTCTAATAAGTAACCTGATTATCATCACTCTTACTACCTTGGATCTGCAGCTTCAAACACCCATGTACTTCTTCCTAAAGAATTTGTCAATGTTGGATGTCTTCTTTGTGTCAGTTCCTATCCCATTGTTTTTTGTGAATAGCCTAACAAATAACAACTCTATTTCCTTTCTTGGTTGCATAGTTCAGGTATTTTTAATGACTTCTTTTGCAGCAGGGGAATTGTTTGTTCTGACTGCCATGTCCTATGACCGCTATGTTGCCATTTGCAATCCTCTGCACTATGATGCCATCATGAATGGTGGTACCTGTGTGCTGATGGTGGGTATTTCCTGGGCTACTGGGATACTCTTTGGAGTCATATATACAGCTGGCACTTTTTCCATGCCTTTCTGTGGTTCTAATGTGATCCCACAGTTTTTCTGTGATGTCCCATCACTGCTAAGTATTTCATGCTCTGAAACACATATAGTCATTTATACAAGTCATGCAGTTGGTCTTTGTCTAGGCATGTCTTGCTTTATCTGTGTAGTGATCTCTTACTTTTATATTTTCTCCAGTGTGTATAAGATTCCCATTACTAAAGGTCAGTCCAAAGCATTTGCCACATGCATCCCCCACCTCACTGTCTTCACTGTTTTCATTGCTACTACTTGGTTTGTCTATCTGAAGCTACCCTCAAATGTACCATCAATAACAGATAGGCTATTTTCTGTTCTCTATACTTTTTTGCCTCCCTCACTTAATCCATTGATCTATAGCCTGAGGAACAGTGATGTTATGTGTGCTCTGAGGAGGTTGCAGAAAAATCTCTGTCCAAGGGGTTCACTTCACATAACACCTCAAAGTATCTGTCAGTGGCATAGGACCTCACAAGTTACAAGAAAATTTTATAATTTTTGACATGAGAAAGACAAGTGTAAATATTTATTTTCACACAAGGCATATAAATACTCAGAATAATGACAAAATCTAAGATCAGAAATTTAGATTATATGAGACAAACCTATGATGTCATGGTTATGGTTTCTGCTTTTTGTGGCCTAAAAGTATTTATTTTGTAACTATAATTGTATAAATATATCAGCCATTATTATGGTAAAATTGAATATCTTATCATTTAATAATGCCTTATATAATTTATTGAGAAACAAAAATAACAACTACAATACTAAAATAACTTAAATGGTGGAAGCATTTGAACAGATATGGTAAATTCACACATTATTTCTGTGCTAATATTTCTACAAATTAAAAAAATAGACAAGACGACTACCCAGTAGGCCTGGTAAATAGTATCTAGTAAATCTTTAAAGTAGTTTCAAATGCTTAAAGAAAAACAAACTTGGAAAAAGATTATATGATACAAATTATAAAAGAGAAATAGTATCCACTGAGGTTGAAGGCATTATCAGAAAGACACTGGAGGGGTTGCAGTTTGTATGGCTATTTTCTTTAGTTTCTCCTGAAAAGTAACATAATAGGTGAGAGGAGGGAGGCTCATAGGTCTGATGAGTGTACCTGAATATTCTTATAAGATTTATTATGTTTTAAGAATGCAAGTCTATTTTCCATATTATAGAAGTGTCAACTATAGGAAAGAGGAGACTTCCTGACTATCTTAGAAGCCTGGAAGGGGCTCTGTAACCTGATTCTATTTAAAAATGAATCAAGCATCAGGCATGAAGCTACTGGGAATTGATGCTTTAGGGTGCTACAGCTGCCCTTGAGTCTTCCATGCTCTAGTAAGTAAGTAATCCCAATAAACATACTCGTTAATGAACTTGATTTTTGGTGGAGTTACTTAGGTCTTTATTTGTTTCTATTTCTGGTGTGAGTAGGTATTGTTTCACTACATTAAGATAACAAAAATTCATCCATGTTTGTCAGCCTGCCTGTAGTGCTGAAAAGCATCACTTCTTAATACATGCAGGTGAGCATTGTGAAAAGAAGTTATGGAACCTCCGGAAAATTTAAATGTACAGACTCACTTGTTCAAGAAATATTTCTTGAGGTGAATTTATTATCAGTGTCTTCAAACAGAAAAGATTTTCTTTACCATGGTTTAAATCTCTTTGTATATTCTATACTATATCAGAATAACTATTTGTTCTTTATATTTAATTAGTCTTTCTTATTCAAAAAACTAAAATATTTTCCATGAGGTTTTAATAATGTATAACCACTTTCAAATACATTAAAATTATTATCTTTCACAAATGGTTACTAGAATCAAATTAAATGATTGAAACAATGTCGACTTCCTTTATATCCTATTTTATCTAAGACACACACATTGAGACAAATAACTTATTCCTCTCATTCAAGCATAAAACAAATGTACTCGCCTTTCTGGGATACTCTCTGTGATCTTGGAAACCATTGCCCATAGTAAATCTTTAGAGCAGTGTTCAGTTCCTTAAAACTTTTATCCCATGAGTAGTATATCAGCTTACAGTAGTAAAATTGATAATTATAAACAAGTGAACCTACTACATTTGACTCAACTAGCTATGTATGATTTTCCTTGATTGCACTTCAGTAATCCCAAGACCTAAATTACAACAACAAAAAAGACAAAAAAAATCACATCACATCAGAGTACCATGAACATTAGCTGATCCCAAAACAAAACCATTCTCCCTGCCCTAACATGTTCCCTACAAGATCACTCTTTCTGATTTGTAATGTTCAGATCACCTGTTTTTACTTTTAAAATAAACTTTTGTTTGTAGTTGTTTGTATTTGTTTATTATTAATTTCTTGATGAGACCAGGAAGCAGTGTGAAAGTCATTTATCTTTACTTTCTAAATTCAACACACTATCTGTGTTCCTGATTATAACACTCTTTTGCTGCATTACTGAGAATAGTATCCTGAATTCAAACAGTTGAAATTTTTCCATCCTAGATTGAAGTCCAGGTAGGCCAACTTTTATCTTTTTCTTTCTATATTTGTCTTTTATATTGTCTACCACTTCTAACAAAAAACTATGGTCTAGTTCCTGTGAGTTTAAACTCAGTCAACATTTATTTCAGTCATAAGTTAATGTTATAAAAAGTCATATGCCGTATACAGCTATTGCTAATGCAATAAAATAGGATGAAGAGGAGGTTCAAGAAACATTAATAATAGAATGTATATATATATATATATATATATATATATATATATATATAGAGAGAGAGAGAGAGAGAGAGAGAGAGAGAAACAGAGAGGGGGAGAGAGAGAAACAGAGAGAAAAAGACAAAATAGGACTATAATTCCTCTCAACCACAGGTAACATATAACCATATACACTTGAAGAAATGTACTCATAAAGACAAACACCCCTACTACACAAAGCAGGAAAAATAGGTAAGCCCCTGAGCTTTTGGTTGACCTGCCTATGACTCCAAACCTAGACACCAGTGGCACATACCTGGCTGTTACCTTACACCCATTCCAGTAAAAAAGCCTCAGCAGCACCCCTCCTTCTCCTGTACCTAACTTCCCCAAGTCATCAGAGTCCATAGGAAAAACACACCCTTACTGTAGGAAGCAGGAAGGACTAATAACCCTCTGAGCTCCTAGGTGACTGACCTAGTGCTCCAACCTCAGGTACCAGTAGCAAATCCCTGGCTTCTCCCCCACAGCCTTGCCTGTCCCAGTGACCCAACAGCACCCCATCCTTCTTCCTGTGCCTAATTTTTTCAAAGCATAAGTGCCCATTATAAACTATCACCTTCACTGAAGCAAGCAGGAGGCATAGTATGCATGAAAACAGCAACCGGGAAGGACAAGACAGCAAGACAGAAAGATATATTATAGGACACAGGCTACAACTGTACAAATTTTAAAAAGAAATAGGTAAAAGGCAGTGTAATAATACATTCAACAACAACATAAAGAATAATATAGCACCTGGAAAAACTACATGTTCTACAGCCATGAGACCTGAACTTCTCAATGCAGATAAAACAGAAAACTACCTTAACAATAACTTTTTGAAGATGATACAAGCCCTCAAGGAGAAAATAAAAAATTATTGAAGAAAATAGAGAAAAAGATAAATCAAATTTTTTTTTTTAAGAAATCAATAAATTTCTTGAAGTATCTCAAGAAAGCCTACAAAGCCAGGAACAAAAAATTAAACAGGCAAAGAAAACAGTGGAAAACTTAAAAATTAAAATAGCTGCAATAAAGAAAACACAAACTGAGGGAAGTCAGGAAAAGAAAAATCTCAGCAATTGAATAAAAACTACATTTATATTTATTACCTGTACACACTCAATTAAAAGTGGATCAAAACTTTATCACAATTCCAGTTATGCTGAACCTGATAGAAGAGAAAGTTGGAAATAGCATTGAATGCATTGTTGCAGGACACAACTTCCTCAATAAAACATCAGAATCACAGACACTGAAAACAAAAATTAATGAATGGGTTGTCCTAAAACTGAGATGCTTCCAAAAGGCAAAGGACACAGTCAATAAACAAAATGACTGGCAAGAAAATGGGAAAAGATCTTTAGCAATTCTTCTTCCTACAGAGGACTGAGCTCAAATCTATAAAGATATTAAAAAAATCTAGATATCAAAAAACCAAAAAAAAATTAAGAAATGGAATTCAGATCTAAACAAGAATTTTCAACAGAAGAATCTCAAATGGCTTAAAGACATTTAAGGAAGTGTTCAACATCCTTAGCCATCAGAGGAATGCAAATTAAAATGACTCTAAAATACCATCTTATACTTGTCAGAATAGCTAAGGTTAAAAACAGTGATGAAATCCAATGTTGAAATGATGTGGGATGTGGAGGAACGGGAACACTCCTTCTCTGCTGGTGGGAATGTATACCTGTGCAGCTACCCTGGAAATTAGTATTCCTGTTTCTCAGAAAATTGGGAATCAGCCTTCCTCAGGACCTAGCAATACCACTTTTGTGTATATACCAAAAAGATGATCTTCCACAACACAAGGACACTTGCTCAACTATTTTTCTTAGCAGCTTTATTCATAATAGCTAAGACCTAGAAATAACCTTGATGCCTTTCAGCTGAAAAATGGAAGAGAAAATGTGGTACATTTACTCAATGTGGAGTATTACTCAATGGTAAAAAGCAATGACATCATAAAATTTGCAGGCAAATGAATGAAACTAGAAAAGAACACCTTGAATAAGATAACTCAGACACAAAAAGACAAACACATTATGTACTCACTCGTAAATAGATAGTAAACACATAGCAAAAAATAAACAAGCTAGATTCCACAACCCCAGAGAAGATACATACTAAGAGGAATAGACTCAGATTTCCCCTCGAAGGGGAAATGGTTAAGATCTCTTGGGAAAACTGGGAGGGGGATGCAGAACAAAAAGAAGATGAATTTGGAAATGAGGGTCCCAGAAGATTGAATTGGGGAGAAGGACTGAGAGGTCAGCAATGAGAGAAGTATTTTGACAGAGTGAGTCATCATGGGCTTGGGAAAAACCCTGGATCTAAGAAAGTCCACAGAAACCCACAAGGAGGTTACAGCTAAGTCTCTTGGAAATGATGGAGGAGGTGCCTGACTAGCCACTCCCTGTAGTCAGATTGGTGACTAACCCTCATTTTCATCACAGAACCTATATCCAATGATAGATAGAAGCAGATGCAGAAACCCACAAACCAGCATTTGGCCACATGCCTGGAGTTCAGTTGGATGAGAGGGAGGAACAGCTAGCAAGGGGAGGGTCAAGAGCACAGTGGAGATATCAACAGAGGCAGCTGACCTGTGCTAATGGGAGCTCACTGACTCTGGACTGTTTGCTGGAGAGCCTGCATGGTCCAGACTAGGCCCTCTGAATGAGGATGACAGTTGCTCTAATCAAGTTTTTTATGGACACCCTGGCTATGGGACCAAAATGTACTCTGATTACTTGAACTGGTTTTTTTCAAGTCCACTCCCTGTGGTGGAATGCGTTGCTCAGTCTTGATACAAGAAGGAAAAAATAGGTCCTGCCTCTGATATGTTAGCTTGTGTTGACTGCTTAAAGAAGGCCTTACTCTCTTTAAGGAATAAATGGAGGGTGGGGTGGAAGAAGGTAGGGGGTAGAGGGGAGCATGAGAAAGGGAAGGAAGGAGAACAGTGGAGGGTATGTAGAAGAAATTATATTAATAATTAAAATACTATTAAAAGAAATGTACTCATTTTATCAATAACTCAAAAAATTGTGTGAAATTTTTTGACACAAGAATATTGAGTCTTTAATTTGTTTTCAGAAATAATACACATTTAGAAGGGCCAGGCTCCAAACAAGCCTTGTGATCTTTTCATAATTTCCTTCATCGACAAGCTAGGGCTCTCTTTTTAATATTCCCAAGCCTCATAAAACAATGTAATCATCTGGAAACAAAGTGTGAAAACTGTGAGTGATACTTTTTAAGCCAACTCTAAGATATATTTTTATATCACAAAATAGTAAGAACTGTAGTGGAAAGCAGGTACCTTGACCTAGAGCCATGGCCTGTCTGCCAGTGTAAGTCTGGGAATCACCCACGGCCTTGGGGCACCAGTATTCTGGGCATGCTGGAGAGCCAGTTTAAGAACAGAGTGATCAGAGTGCATTTATACAGAGCCTTCATCTCTTTCGTGACCTTGGATGGAAGAACTGAGCAGCCTTTCCAACAACTGCAGGACTGCTTAATCCCTCTTCTATCAGAGAGTGCTTCCTTAGAACCCCTTAATACATAAATATTTCTCTATCAGTTGCCTGGGATCATTATATTTACCTTACTATCTGGCATTCATATGGGGTAGACTTCAAACACCCACATTGCCTCTGCTGTGCAGCTGGTGAACACTTCCTGCTCATTTCCATGCTTCCCTTCCTCTTTAAAATTCCTGCCACCCCTCCTGCCCCAGAGCCTGTTCCTCAGAGTCTGCTCCTAGCTCTCTGCCCCACATTTCATTACCATGGTAGCTACCCTGTTGAGTCCAGTTGCCTGTCCTTTTATCCAAATCAAAACAAACAACAACAACAACACATACACGCTCACACCCACACACCAAAAAACCAACCAAGTAATGAACCTCAGTGAATTGATCTGATATTCTGTGGGTTTAATCCTGACCAGGTTCAGCCTGATCAGCCCTTTTATTTAGACAAAGGGGACCCGGAACTTACTCCTCCTGCCCCTCAGCCTCAAGGTTCCCAGCATCCAGCAGCTCTGCCTGCAACCTGGGTACCAGAGAACAGCCACTACATATGCTCTTTCGTAGTTTGAGCTCCAAAATTGGAACTCTGCTTGAGCAGCAGTCCATCACCCATATTATAAGTACAAGCAACTCCACCTGTGTCTGACCTACTTGAGGACACCTGCTCTGCAGTCTGACCATAGCAGTTCTCTGCTTTGCTTAAGCACAGGGCCACCTGCTGAGCAGATTTCCACAGTCCCAGGACCTACCTTGGAGTACATCTGTATTACCTGCTGGTCACATCACCATTACATCCAGAATCATCATATTGACTAGCATATGGTCATTAATGAAAAATCACCATATGCTGAGCTTTTCTCTTCATAAAATTAACTATTTCTTATTCGATGATGGACAATATAACCATTTATAAATTCACAAACTTTCTGGTTGATACAAATGATGACATTTTGCAAATTATGTATGACATCTTGAGGATGTGCATGTTTTTATCTGTGATGGTAGTTAGTCTGGTTATTCATAGTATATCACTAATAAAGGTTTGATTAAAAATACTAAGTATGAGATATCAATTGAACTGATAAAGACTTAGTGGACTAGCAATAAGAAAATGAAGCACTGCATTTATTCCTTGAGATCTAATAATAATAAATTGCTACAGACTTTGCAATATACTGGTAAGAAATTAACTACCCAGATTCATGCCATAGAATCTGCCAATGTTAAATGGTCACAGACTTTGCAAATCAATCATGAGAGATAATCAAATTAAAGCCATACATCCTGCTAATGATAACTCAGAATGAAAAATTAATTTTATGAAAACTGGTTATGAATAATTTTTAGATAGAACATATATTTTGGAAGCAGGTACTTTTTAAAGATGATTGGGCATCAATGATGGGGAAGTTTAAATCTGTAGAGTAATACATTTATAATGAATATAAGACACATAAATTTCATGAGATCTTTAGAAAGATTTGCTTGTTCAAGAGATTCAGATATTAGAAAGTGGTAGTTCAATTTTGAGCTTTGGAAGATACTGCCAACATGAATAATAAGAATGATAAAGCACAGTCATTAGTGCAGAAATAACATTATCAGTAACTTATAGAGTTGGGAATGACTTACTAGAAGTTGTAAGCTTTCAGGTTTCTCCCTTTTCTCTTGCTATGATCTATCTAATAACCATTCCTGAAAAGCTAACAAGTGATAAATATCCAGAGAGAAACGTAAAATATGTGTGGAAACCTATACACATGAGAGACTTAAAAGATATCATGAAAGATATAGATGGTCTGCATTCAACATATGTGAACCAGATATTAAACACACATAGTCTACAGGAGATAGTGTTAAACTAAATAACTGGATTCAGCTGGCAGCAGCTATATTAAATTATAGTCAACAATTACAGTGGAGAAATTGGTTGACATAAGAGGCTGGGGCCTTTGAACAACAGTTAAGATTAGGTAGTGAATTCTGTATCATAGTGATACCTCTTAATCCAGTAGGTGCTGACACACTTTGGGTCTCAAATGGCTGCTTTTGATTCAGTGGGAACTGAGGGACTCTCTTAGTCTCTTAGTCTGATGTAGGCTGGAGATCTCTGGGTTTCCAGTTGTCTTGGAGGATGCCAGTGATGCTGTGCATTAGGGAATGGGCAGTTTTGGAGTTGGGGTGTCCAGTGAACTGGGTTTTACTGGGGCTTCTGCCATGCAGGAGTTTTCCCTGCTGGCCTGAATTTAGGGCAGAGATTAGTAGGGGTGGGATTCCAAAGCCTGTGTACCAGAGCCTGGGTCATGGAGACTGGGATCTCTGGACCTGGGTTGACAGGCAAGTTCTGCATTGTCTAGGTAGGGTGTCACTCACCTTTTAGTCTGATGTGGGCTGTGGTATGAGGGTGTGTTAGGATTATAAATTTGATTGATTGCCTTGGATCTGTAGATTGCTTATGTTAAGATTGCCATTTTTACTATATTGATCTCACCTATCCAAGAGCATGGGAAATTTTAACATTTTCTGATATCTTTCTCAATATTTTTTTTTCTCCAAAGACTTAAAGTTCTTGTCATACAGGTATTTTATATCTTTGGTTAGAGTTATCTCGAGATATTTTATGATATTTGTAGCTATTGTAAAAAGTGATGTTTACCTAATTTTTTCTTAGTCCGTTTATCATTTGTATATAGTATAGCTCTTGATATTTTTGAGTTAATCTAGCATCCTGCCATATTACTGAAGGTGTTTATGAGCTGTAGGAGTTTCCGGGTAGAGTTTTGAGGGTTACATATGTATACAATCATATCATCTGCAAACTGTAAGAGTTTTACTTCTTCCTTTTTAATTTGTATCTATTTGCTCTCCTATGTTGTCTTATTGCTCTAGATAAAAATTTGAGTACTATATTTAATAGATATAGAGAAAGTAGGCATCCTTATCTTTTTGTGATTTTAGTAGAATTGCTTTGAGTTTCCTCTCCATTTAGTTTGAAGTTAGCTCTTGGTGTCCTGAATATAGACTTTATTTTGCTTAGGTATTTTACTGTATCATTAATCTCTCTAAGATCTTTCTTTAAGTGTTTTGAATATTGTCAATGTCTTTTTCTACATCTAGTATAATAATCATGTGAGGTTTTTTATAGTTTGTTTATTCTTTTTCTTAGTTGCATCTATGTGTAGTTTGCATATCATGATTTTTAGCCTCATAATGAGTTTGGCAATGTTACTACTGTTTATTATAATTATTATTATTATGAATAAAGTCACATTTCTATCCATGTATATCATTATTCAAGCGCCCTTCCCCATCCCACCCGGTCAGGTCACTCTCTCTTCTCCATATTTCCCCAGCATGGGCAGGAAGTCCCAAGGTCTCAATGTCCCACTGTTTCTATTGTATGGAACAATTTGAGGAGTATTGGTATTAGCTCATCTGAAATTCTTGTTGAATTTTGTCCTGAAACTATCTTGTTCTGGGCCTTTTTTTTTCTTTTCTTTTGATGACTGCTTCTATTTTCTTGAGAGTTATATTCTATTTAAATTGCTTTTCTGATCTTGGTTTAATTTGTTATGTGGTAGTTATTCAAAAATTATCCATTTCTTTTTGCTATCATAATTTTGTAGAATTCAAGCTTTCAAAATATGACATGAAAGGTCTCTACATTTCCTCAGCGTCTGTTGTTATGCTCCCCTCTTTTTATTTCTGATTTTTAATACGGATGTACACTCTCTGCCATTTGGTTAGCCTGGATAAGGATCTGTTTATCTTATTGATTATCTTAAATAACCAACTCGGTTTCATTAATTCCTTGTATTATTCTCCTTGTTTCTATTTTATTAATTTCAACTTTCAATTTAAATATTTCCTGGTGTGTATTCCTCCTAGGTGAGTTTGCTTCTTTATATTCTAGAGCTTTCAGTTGTGTTGTTAAGTCCCTGGCAAGAGATTTCTCCACTTTATGTAGGTAGTTAGTGCTATAAAGTTTCTTCTTAGCACTGCTTTCATGATATCCCATAAGTTTGGGTATGTTGTGCCTTCATTTTCCTTTAATTCTAGCACATCTGTAATTTTTCTATTTTTCTTAACCCAATGATGATTCAAATGAGCATTGTTCAGTTTCCGTGAGTATTTAGGCCTTCTGAAATTTGTATTCATGTTGAATTCTAACTTTAGGATATGGTTGTCCAATAAGGTAGAGGGAGTTACTCCAATTTGTTTTGAATCTCTTGTTGGGAGCCAAAGTCAACTTAGCCATATTTTATAAGTTAGCTCCTATAGCTAGCCAGCAGTCATTTGCCAGAAGGCTTATATCCCTATTGTCTTTAGCTAAACCATGACTCCTGTTAGTCTGGCTTGATTCTCTCAGCTCAGCAGGTGACATCCTCCAGACCCTCAACCAATAACAGATAGATTTCCATACTAATTCTACCCTGTCTGTTACTCTCCTTCAAAGGCTTGCCATATTCTTTTGTATTTCCCACCCCCTTTCCTCACAGTTACCTGCATGGCAGAGACTCTGTATAAATGTTGGCTGTAATAATAAAGCAAAAAGAGGACTTGAATACAGAGATTTGTTTTGTCCTTCCGTTCTTTTGTGTTCCTGCCTTCCATTTGCTTCCTTCCCAGGTCTAGGTCCATGCTGAAGACCCTGCTGGTCGGGGAAATGTCTTAAGATTTTTTTTTTTTTTTTTGTTACTGAGTCAGTTTTAGAGAAGGTTCTATGAGGCACTGAAAATAAGGTATATTCTCTTGTGTTTGGGCAAAATGTTCTAAGTATGATTGTTAAACCCATTTGAGTCATAACATCTCTTACTTTTCTTATATCTCTGTTAATTTTCCATGTGGTAGATCTATCCAGTGGTGAGAGTTTGATATTGAAGTCTCGCTCTATCCCTGTGTGTGGTTTGATGTGTGGTTAAAGCTTTTAATAATGTTTGTTTTAAAAATGTAGTTGCTCTAGTATTTGGAGGACATATGTTCAGAACTGAGACTTTATCTTAATGAATTCTTCCTGTGATAAATATGAAGTGTTCTTTTCCATCTCTTTTGATTAATTTTAGTTTGAAATTTATTTTGTTAGATATAAAGATTGGTATCTCAGCTTGTTTCTTTGATTGGTAAACAATTTCCAACCCTTTATTCTGAGGTAATGACTGTCTTTGAGTTTGAGGTCTATATCTTGTGTGCAGCAGATGACTAGATCCTCTTATGTACCCATTTTGTTAGTCTATGTCCTTTTAAAGACAAATTCAGCCCATCAATATCAAGAGTTATTAATGACTAGTGATTGTAAGTTATTTTTTATTTTATAATTGTTGATGATAATGTGTGTGTGTTTTTCTCTTCCTTGGGCTTTGCTGGTGTGAGATTATCTATTTCCTGTGTTTTCAAAGGTTTAGTTAACTTCCAAATGCAACTTTTTAGTAGCAGCACTTTTTTTGGAAAAGCTCTGTTTGCTGATGGAAAATAGAGGCAAGACTCCTTTAAGAGGCTTTCTGACTAAGCTTTAGTGGAAAAATGCAAAGCTCTTTTAGGTGGTCCTGCTGTCAAACACTTAAACTGTGTTTAGGAGAAGTTGGTGGCTGTGCTTTACTGGGTAGCATTGTGAATTCTAAAATTCCTCAGATTTGGGGTGGGCAATATAGTTTATGAAGCTAAGCACTCACAAAACAGGAGCTGAGTGAAACAAGCCTCCACAGCTGAGTATTTAATCTTAGTCATACCGTATCAGATTAAGGGAGTGGTCACAAAAAGGATAAAACGTAAAAAAGAATTCACAAAAAACCAAACAAAACAAAACCTCTTGTTTTTTTTTTTTCTACAGTGTGTTAAAAAATATATGTAGGTTTGGGAGAGAACAGAAAAAGGAAAAATGATTAAGTCCTTAAAAATAATATAATGTGTGTGTGTGTGTGTGTGTGTGTGTGTGTGTGTGTGTGTGTGTATTTGTGTGTGTTCCATATAAGTGTAGAAAATACACAGAGTCTGCATACTTTATGGTATTTTGTCTTCAAATTGTTACGAAGGAAGAAGTAAGAACTACTAAGAGTCATTTGTTTATAAACTCTGGGGAGTTAAGTCAACCTATATATTTTGTAAATGCCTTGACTTCAAAATTGAAGTCAAAACATATTCTACTTTGGAGAAGATGTATTCATTTTATTTCCACAGAAATGAGAAAAAAATGTTGATTTATTCTGGTTAAATCAACCAGAATATAAAGGTTAAAGAAAATGAAGATTGATCAAGGAAGACTCCTTGAAAAACCTCAGATTTGAACAGATGATCCAGATGATCTAATGTATTAAAGCATGTCTGTTGCATTCTTCTTTGAGCTCTGCTTTGAGAACAGCCTCAAGATAACTAACTGGCTGATATGAGTCAGATTCACAGAATACTCCAGTCAAAACTTAGCAATAATTTTAAATTTTCTCATGATTTTCATAAGATTACCAGTACCCTTTACAGCAAGAAGTAGTCTAGATAATTACACCCACATTCTCAAAAAAATAGAATTTGGATGTTTGTCTTTGTTCACAGTGTTGATTACAAGTTGTTATAGATAATGGTCAAGAAAAAATCTATACAAAGATTAGATTTGGGATTGTTGTTTTAAACAGAAAAAAAGGGGGATTATGTTCTTGTACACTGTCAATATTTGTCATTATAGATAAAATGCTTATTGCTCAAGTAGCTAGAGAGGAAGTAGAGACCGGCAGCCAGACTAGAACAATTCTAAAAGTAGAAGATAGGAGCAAAGGACAAGAGCGAGGTACAAAGAAAGCAGGACAAAAATGCTGCACTGAGCCAAAAGGTACCAATTCATGTGACTAAACATAAATAGAAATCTGGGTTAACTTAATGTATAAGAGTTATTACTTTCTGATTTGTCCATGGCTCAGTTTGTCATTAATATAAGCCCCTGTATGTTTATTTGCAATTGAATGACTGTGGGACTGGTGGAATGAAATAAAGAAGTTTTATGCTACAGTGAGTAAACTACATTGAATAATGTACACAAACATGGATGAGAATATGAAAAGAAACTAGATATAATTATTTGATTGGTAATTAATTATAATGTTTCTGAAGTAGCTCTGCTTCCTTGAATTTTCAGCAAATAACATTTTTGCTCATCTTCTCATGCTGGTGGCTCTGAGAAAAGGTAAAGAACATGAAAATGCCAGGAAGCATGAGCCGATCTTCCATCTTTTATATAGGCTCATATGGCAGCTAGGCAGGGTTGTGAGGAATACTAAATCTAAAGGTTACTTTGGGACCAATAAAATGATAAACTGTGGCTCAGATTTGAGTATGTCAGAGACAAGATCTGGATAAAGAGCAATGTGACTATAGAGGGCAGTGAAGGTTTGGGATGCCTTTCCCAGTTTTCAGAGGATCAAACTCTTAAATATTAAGGTGGAAGTTAGCCCTGAACTAGAGACAGACTTGTGAGTGAGAGTGTGAAGGACACTCTAATTACATATATACAAAAAGCTATGTAACCACAGAACATTTCTATACAAATCCACTCCTACAACGATGTCATGCTCAGTTACATGAATAAACATGTGACTGGAGGTGCTTCAGTTATCTGCTTGATAAGCCTTTTTAAGAGGCCCTACTACCAAACACTTAAATAAACTTAATGAGCTGCTGGTGGCAGTATTCTAGGTGACAGCAATGTGGACCTTAAAATTTTTCAGAGTTGGAGTCGTAAATGTGGTTCCTGCTAGTACATGTACTCTAAGGCTAAGCTCTCACTGAACAAGGAGTTGAGTAGAGGGAGGTTCTGGTGGGATAGAAATTTCTACTACAGAACATAGCTAAAAATTTCCACCATCATTTTAAAATCTATTAGGGACTATACAACCAAACTATGAATATGTGTCATGAAAAAAATTTGCCTTTCATGCTAACTGACTTTGGTTAATGAGTAAGTTTTCTCACGGCATCATATGTTTTTGTATTAAAAAATATATCAGTGTCATGGACTTTACCAATTCAAATAATTAAGTGAAAATACATTAAAAATAGTTGTGAGGGTGATTGTGGATTATAAACATTAAAAATTAAAATCATTTCAGAAACAAACCTCTGAGTACATTTTCATAAAAGTTTGACTGTTGTGGAAAGATTCATTCAGGTTTGTGTGAAACTAAATTCTGTGGTCAGGATCCCATACTGAATTAAAGGTAGTTTTATGTGAGATAAAATAATTTATATCTCTGTGATTCTTAACAACAAATGGATTGTGAGTATCATTCTCATGGTCCTGGACAGCATCCTTTTCTTAGTGTTAAAAAGTATATATGCAAAAATGAGGCAAATTAGAAATTCCTTTATTAAATCACTGCTTTAAGTATTTTGTCATAGTAGTGTAAAATGTACCCAATATATAGCATTGGTAATTAAAGAGTGAGAGCCTAATTATGGTTATCATCTGCCTGTGTTTCTGAATAATTTAAAATTCATGTACAAGAAGGAAGTGGAAGAATTTAGAGCTAAGACTTAGAGAAATTGAAGAATTCAGAGATTAATAAGTTTGCTCAAGATATTTTTATAGCTCAGAAGTCCTACAGACTGAAATCAGTGGTTATTTGTATCATTAGATTTTATACAAAAAACAAGAACTCTATTTGGTATTGCAAACTGGACATGTTTATTTGTGCCATTTTTCTGGTTTAATTTTCCTATATTTTGTCTATATCCTGAAATTTTCTATAAGACTGAATCAAAATGTATATGATTATCAACTACAGCACAGGATTTATCTAGTATTCATAGCATTCAGTCAATGGTGTGGTTACTACTCAATGCTTTTATTCAGGGCTATGGTGAGAAATTTCTATAATATAGCAAAAATATTGAAACTGATGAAGAATGGTTGTGGGAAAAATGTAAAGTTGTAGACAATGAAAAAGTAAACAAACTCCTTTAATTAGTGCCTTTAAATGAAAACATTATCTCAAAAATGGGAGTGTAAGAAAGTCTTGTGAAAGCAAAATCTCATGTATGAACTTGTGAAAATGCAAATGTTTGAAAAAAATAGATTCTTCACTAGGAACTTCTTACATTTTATTTTAAAATTCTTACTTAAGGAGATATTTCTCTAGGGACAGAATAAAAATCATTCAAAATTCACTTAAACTATAGTAGCCCAGTGAATAGAATATATCTGAGTTGACAGAACTCACTAGCCACATAAATGTAATAGTAGATACTGGAATTAAGTATACTAAAATGAAGGATCTATGGAGATATAAACACAGATGCCTGAAAGCAGAAGCCAGACAATGTTTGATAGGTTCTAATTGAATTTATTCTAATAGGTTTGGGAGAGAACTAGAAAAGTATAACCAAGGATGTAATGGAACCCCAGGATGTTGGCGATACAAAGAGCATGGATTGTCTAGAAAGTAAAACCACAAGTATATTTTAGAGCAAGATTAATGAGATGTTACCTGAACTGAAAGTTGCAGAACATGGTAAGTGGGGTGATGGTGCCAGGTTGTGGAAGTGCAAATGATTCCACCATAAATCTCAGATAATAGATAAAAAACAAGAAATTTTTTTGATTGCCCTGCTGGATTTTAGTCTAGGTTTAATTAATCTATCCTAGATGTACCTTCATTATTCTCTTTTATAATAGAAAGATTTGCTGTGCACAATTGAGTATATGAAACATATATGTATACTTATACATATATATAATGCATTGGTAACTATGGTTAAAATCTGTCTCTGTTTCTAAGTAGTTTTAAATTGATTACAAGAAACAAGTGGAAGAATTTAGAACTAAGGCTTAGAGAAACATTAAAATCCAGAGTGCATGTATATATATTTAAGACTCTGATCCATAGAAATTTGAGCAATGTTAGAAATGTTAAGACTTTAGGTATTTTTTAGACGTATACTAAACATATTTGGCATCATGAAATAAATATGAAACCTTAAGAATCCCCATGTAATATTATGCTTAAAAGTGATGCATTTAGGAAAAAAGTTGCCAAAAGATAGAGTTGTAGTGGTTAATACTTATTGTAAATTTGATGAGATTTAATGTCTACTAAGAAAACCAACTTATGCATGATATTAATGATATTAATGGCATTTACAGAGAGTAATGACTTTGGAAAGAACATGTATGTATACTGTGTGTGGGTGATTCTGTTTTTTTAAATTGTATCTTGGCCTAGAAAGCAAAAGTTGACCAGAATATCATTAGAGTGTTAAAATTTGTGTTTTTTTTTTTCTCACTGTAGGTACAGATCTACAAGATCCTGCAACTAAGCTTTCTTTGTCATTTGAATGTTACCTTCAAACTATGAGGAAAAATAAATGCTTTTTTTCCCATGGTGTTCTATTTCACATATGTTTTGGAATAGTCATTAGAAAACCAATTATTACAGGTCATGTGGTCGAAGTTTTTACTCAGTTTCTAATTTATATATTTTGCAATATTTGCTTAAAACTATAATGTTATCTCCATTTTTATAGACCAATTAATTTAATTCTGGGAAAAATATGACCAGATTTTTCATGACCTATTTGTGATGTGGAGATCACCAATTATACCACTTAATGTCTTATGCCACAGGATCTTTATAAGGATATTCAGAAAAATTCCTGTCTGAGGACTCCAAGAAGTGGCCATGAGACTTAGAAATTCTGCTAGAGAGAGTTTGACTATGTAAAATTTCACATGAATACACATCAAAGATTTCTAAAAGGTAAAATATTTTCTGCCATTTATATTTGCATTCTCATAATAAGCGATAATTATAATTAAGCTCACTACTTTAAGTTTTCTCAGTAATATAAACATGCCACAATATGTTATGATTTCAGAGTTTACTTTGTAAACTTTCTAACTTTCTACTTTCTAACATGAATCTAACACATGTAAAAAAATTTTCTTCATCAAGTTGACTGCTGGAAAATATTACTGTATACATCCAAGAGTAATTCTTTTTTCGGAAAAGAAAAAAAAAACTAAATTGCTCTATGAAACAAAGTTTAAATTTCTATTGCTAAAATGCTTAAATACTGCCTGTCATAATGTTTAATGATATTATAGATGTTAAGGAAACTGGGACATGATCTACAAAGCAATGTAATTTAGTAGCAATTTACTTTTTCTTCTTTTTTGAATGTTTTCTTCTATATTTTTACATACTTATTATTGTTTGAATAATATGAATAAAGGCCTGAATCGCCATTCTTTATTCCTTTATTTAAACTTCTTCTTGTACACACAAAAAGTTTTTCTTAAATTGTACAAATGGGATACATCTCATCTTTCAATAGTGCAATATATCTAGAAGGCTGTGGCTAGAGATCTTTGTCCCCTATATTCTTTCTGTGCATTTTGGTTAAAACCCAATAAATCCAAGAGACAACTGTCTAATCTTTAAAGCAATACTCTTTATTACCTTAAAACATGCCTTGTGAAGAACTTTTGCTGTTTAGTAGAATATTTCTTTCTTGCTCATGTTTGAGTCTTCTAGTGGAGAGTAAGTTTCCTTGATAATCATTTTATATTAGTCTCTATTATATAGTCAATGTAACTCAGAGAAAAATAGAAATAGAGAGAAATTTTTGTCTTTAAATAAACTTAAATAAATTATGCATATTGATGCATAGTAATTATTGACTGTATGAGGGTAATGTGATCATTTTATGCATATGTTAATTACTAATGTTTTTTTGTCCAAACATTCAAAATTCTAATATTTCTAAAGTTGACTTAATAATATTTATAAATAGATAATTCCTTTCTACATAAACGGAAACAAGACCAAACAAAAACTATAGCAATCTTATTTGCATTATCACCCTTGATAAGTCATGCTTATGATTTTTATCTTCTTTATAGTTATTGTTAACTTATCAGCATTTTAAATTCATTTGACTGTTTTTCTTGATAAATACAAAATAAATAAAGAAGAAGAAAAAAAATTCTCCTTAAACTCCTACTGCTGATTAACACTTTCAGCAATGTAGCAGGATACAAGATTAACTCAAAGAAATCAGTAGCCCTTCTATACACTAAAGATAGAAGAGCTGAAAAAGAAATAAGGGAAACATTACCCTTCATAATAGCTGCAAATAGTATTAAATACCTTGGAGTAAATATGACTAAAGAAGTAACAGACCTATTTGACAAAAAATTTAAATCACTGAGGAAAGAAATTGAAGAGGATATCAGAAAATGGAAAGCTCTCCCATGTTCCTGGATTGGTAGGATCAACATAGCAAAAATGGCAATTCTACCAAAGGCAATCTACAGATTCAATGCACTGCCCATCAAAATCCCAGCACAATATTTTTTGGACCTTGAAAGAACAATACTCAATTTCAATTGGAATAACAGGAAAGCCAGGATTGCCAAACCATTTTACTCAACAAAAGAACCTCAGGAGGTAACACCATCCCTGACTTCAAGTTATACTATAGAACTACAATAATAAAAACAGCCTGGTACTGACATAAAAACAGACTTGTGGATCAATGGATTAGAATTGAGGATCCAAACATTAACCAAAAAACCTATGAAAACCTGATCTTTGACAAAGATGACCAAAACATTCAATGGAAAAAAGATAGTATATTTAACAAATGGTGTTGGCATAGCAGGATGGAAGTGCGTAGAAAAATGCAAATAGATCCAAGCCTGTCACCTTGCACAAAACACAAATCCAAATGGATCAGAGACCTCAACATAAACCCAGCCACTTTGAACTTGATAGAAAAGAAAGTGGGAAACACTCTTCTACAAATTGGCACAGGTGACCACTTCCTAAATATAACACCAGTGGCACAGACACTAAGACCAACAATCAATAAGTGGGATCTTCTGAAGCTAGGAAACTTCTGTAAAGTCAAGGACACTGTCAATAGGACAAAATGACAGCCTACAGAATGGGAAAAGATTTTCACCAACTCTACAAGTGATAGAGGACTGATCTCTAAGATATATAAAGAGCTCAAGAATCTAGAGCCCAAAACCATGAATAACCCAATCAAAAAATGGGGTTCAGATCTAAAAAGGGAATTCTCAGCAGAGGAATTATAAATGGCTGAAAGGCACTTGAAAAAGTGCTCATCATCTTTAGCCATTAGAGAAATGCAAATCAAAACAACTTAGAGATGCCACCCAACACCTGTTAGATTGGCTAAGATAAAATGTACAGATGACAGCCTATGTTGGAGAGGATGCGGAGCAAGGGGAACACTACTCCATTGTTGGTGGGAGTGTAAGCTTGTTCAGCCACTTTGGAATGCAATATGGAGGTTTCTCAGAAAATTGAGAATCAATCTCCCCAAGGACCCAGCAATACCACTTCTGGGTGTATACTCTAAAGATGCACAGTCATACTCCAAAGGCATTAGCTCAACTATGTTCATAGCAGCATTATTTGTAATAGCAAGAACCTGGAAATAACCTAGATGTCCCTCAACTGAAGAATGGATTAACAAACTGTGGTACATCTACACAATGGAGTACTACTTAGCAGTAAGAAAAAATGATATCCTAAAATTTGCAGACAAATGAATGGACTTTGAGAATATCCTCCTGAGTGAGGTATCACAAACTCAGAACGATAAGCAGGGGATATAATCACTCTTTAATGGTCTCTAAACAAACAAACAAGGAAAAAAACAAGCATGCCCAAGGTGCAAAACACAACCACTGAACAGCTTGGGATCAGAAACACCCTGGACTGACTTCTCTGACCCCACTCCCCCTAGAGGAACACCTGACTCACTCTTGAGGGAGCGGGACAAAACTGGATCTGCCAGGAATGAAGACTGAACTAAGCAATATTGAGTCAGTGGTACCATGGGACTGTCTGCTGCCTGACCAGGGAGGGGTTGGGAAGTTGTGGAGAAGAAAGAATGTCTTGATGTGGCGAGAGGGGTAAAGGACCTTGAATAATTATATACAGGGATAGAAAGTGTGACTTCTTTGATAGTAATAATAATAATAATAATAATAATAATAATAATAATAAAGTATACAGCAGAAATTCTCCGTAAACATTAAAATAACCTAAAAATAAATAGAATGATTTATATCACGTTGTTTATATTTATTATACTCTACTTAAATATAGTGGTGAGTTAAGGAAATGTAGCTCAATTGTTAAGAACCTACATAGTGTGTACAAATCTTAAAGAAAAATCAAAGATCAAGATAGGGAGATAGAAAGGGTACGGGAAATGTAATGGGGAAGAGGAGGAGGAAAGAGAGAGGAGGGGTGAGGGATAAAAATGACATTGGAGGGATGGAGAAGAAATTGAAGAAAAAAGTAATCAGAAAAGCTGGAAAATGAAGATTGATAGGGGAATGGTACAAGAGGGAGGATTGAAAATGGTTTTTATGAACAAATGTATCATATTTTATCTTATATCATATTTCTTGACTCATTTTCTACTTAGCACTTCTGTACATCGATGTTATTATTACAGTATTTCCAAATATTTACTCATTTCTTCTTACATACTGACTGGCTGTGATAAGAATGCAGTATGTAAATGCAATTTCAGTAATCAGATTATCTTTCTAGGATTTTGATAGACCTGATATACAAACTGTTTTTAGAATGTTCAATCTAGTAATTTATCAGGAAGCCCTAATGAGTAACTTTTTTAAAAAAACAGTAATAAACTTTTCTCCATATCTATATATTGTGAAGCTAAGTAAATACATTATTAATTTAATTTTGAGGAAAATATGTCCATGTTCTTTTTGACCTAATCTAGTTTATTATCTGGAAACAGATAAATTGTTTTTTTAAAAAAAACAAAAAATACTATAGCACTAATATTCTTAAGAGCTGATTTTTAATGAGGATATCTAGAATTTCCTTTGGGATTCTCAGGAAGAAGCCAACTGATTTTGAGAGGTCTTTTAGGAATATATTCATTACACATGGTTTCAAATGAGTCCACATCAATGTTTATATAAAGGTAATATATCACTCTTGTTCATATTGCTTTTTTAAGATATGCATTCAGTACAGTTTAACTTAGAACTTTGAGCTTTATAACAAATTTAAAGACAATACAGTACAACTTCAGAATTTAACAAAGAGAGCAGCATGTTCTATTTTTTTTTTTTTTTTTTTTTTTTTTTTTTTTTTTTTTTTTTTTTTTTTTTTTTTTTTTTTTAGATAATCCAATACTAAATTGAGCTCTTCTGGATGAAAAAAAAAATCTCCTTCTCAAGTTGGACTTCAAGAAAATCTCAAGAGTAAATAATTTTCTAAGAATGTGAAGAATCTGAACTTTTGGAAGGTACACATTTTTAATTTCTATTGCAAAATGTTAATATATGCTTTTGTACATGCTTATCTTTGCTTCATTTAGTGGAGTGTAAGGTGCCCAATTGTAAGATGTACAATCTTTATCAGTATCTATTATTTTTAATAGCACACACTTCTATATACATACACACAAACACAAAATTAAGAGAAATATATCTACTTGTATTTCAATAAAGAATAGAATTTTCTAGTAACCAAATAATATAACTTAAACATATGCCAGTTGATTTGTATCAAAACATAACAGATAATATTGAAAAGTAACATTCAAACAAAATGAAATTATAAAGAAAAATACTCAAGAAAATAAAATAATAATTGGATGAAGTTTTTTTAATGAATCCTAAATTATATGTATTCTGGCTTTTGAACATTACAATTCATCAGAACTATCTAATATCCATTTAAATCAAATATTAAGCACAATAGTAAAAGTTGGAAAAGGAATTTAACTAACATAATTGTATTGAATGTTCTTGTCTTCCAAAGTATTAACACAAACTCAATATTAAAGAGGAAAAGCACATAATAACTACTGGGTAAGATTGTGGTCTTGTGGATTGTTATCTCAGTCTGATCACATAGTGTCACATTATTGTCCACAAAATTACAGTTGACTATGCTTAGAGAGGCAATCTTTGTTTAACATAAAAGGAAATTCCAGGATGAGCAATCTTTATTTGGTTTGAATGCATATATATGTCAACTATTTTTTTAGAAGATTGGATAATATCTGACCAGTTTGATTATTATTTCTTCTTATAGGGTCAGCTACATTAGTGAGTCATCTGCCTACAGTCCTTCACTGTTCAAGAAAGGGTAGGAAAAAATTAAAGACTTTTTAGTGGTTCTTTTTAGATGATGTAAAACATGGGTGTTAAGAAATTCAAAGTATCTCAGTTAATCTATTGATTTGTAGCCTTTAAGGAAGAGCACTACAGTCTCAATGTAGAAACATAGTTTTTTCCTCAGAGTTGAACCTAATTTCTTTTAAAGTTTAAGGCAATCAAATGCAAAGTAAATAATGGAAGAGATGCCAAGCTTTTTATCTCACCATTAGCTTTTCATTGAACATTTGCAGTGTTTTAAGTAACGCACTATCTAAATCTGGGTTATTATTATTTTTAAGATTTCTTGATAAAATATTAAGAAAGAGTTAACACAAATGTTCAGTAAATTGTTCCAATTTTTGTTGTTCAAACTCACAGCCATGTCATACAAATGCAAGTTTGTGTTTATTGAATTAAATAAAACCAATACATTTAATTTTAAATTATGTGTATCCTATTTTGCTGCTCTCTTCATTTGTTTATGCATATTGATGCATAGTAATTGTAGGCTATATGTGGTAATACGATATTTTGATACATGTGTAATTGAAATATTTTATATATACCTTAACTATCATGGCTTTGTTGTTCAAATACTTAAAATCCTTAAATACAGCCTGCTGACATATAACAAATAATTATAAAAGAATAAAATATATTAATATTTGAACAGAAAAAACATTCCTAAAGGCAAGAAAATTATTTTATAAACTAATTATGACATGAACTTAATTTTATAAGACTAATTTATATCACATTTTGGTTATACAACTCAGAAGAGTAAAGATTCCATAGATAAATTTTAGAAAATCTAGCTTGTATATAAAGAGACTGAATGAAAATTCAAGTTTGAGTAGAGAGAAAAAGAGGCAGAGTAATAGGAAGATACAAATGAAGAAATAGAGATAGGGAAGAGGGAATTCAGAGATTACAAAATGAGAAAGGAGAGAAAAATGGAGATACACATACATAAACACACACATTCACACAGAATATACAATAAAGAGAGATAGAGGGCAATGATATGAAAGATAAAATGAAAAGTTTTTTGAAATATATATGTAACTTATTTGTAGTTTCTGGAATTCTTTTCTACATAGTGTATATGTACATCAGTGTTACTACTTACAACAGTGCCAATATTTATTTGTTTTCTTTCTTTTGTAGTGTGACACGACCTGAAAAGAATCAAGTATGCCCAATGTGACTGTAATATCAGGATTCATTCTTATGGGATTCTTTGACATCCAGGAGCTACAGACTTTATATGGAATGTTTTTCCTAGTAATGTACATGGGAGCTCTAATAAGTAACCTGATCATCATCACTCTTATCAGCATTGACCTGCAGCTTCAAACACCGCTGTACTTCTTTCTGAAGAATTTGTCCTTGTTGGATGTCTTCTTTATGTCTGTTCCTATCCCAAATTTCTTTATCAATAGCCTAACGCACAAAAATTTTATTTCTCTTCTTGGTTGTGCAGTTCAGGTATTTTTAATGACTTCTTTTGCAGGAGGAGAATTGTTTGTCCTGACTGCCATGTCCTATGACCGCTATATTGCCATCTGCAATCCTCTGCACTATGATGCCATCATGAGAAAGAGTACCTGTATTCTGATGGTGGGTGTTTCCTGGGCTACAGGAGTATTTATAGGAGCCATATATACAGCTGGGACATTTTCCATGCCTTTCTGTGGCTTGAATGTGATTCCACAGTTTTTCTGTGATGTTCCATCATTGCTAAGGATTTCATGCTCCAAAGTGTTTTTGGTCATATATACAAGTCTGGGAATTGGTGTATGTCTAGGTATGTCTTCCTTCATGTGTGTAGTGATCTCTTACTTTTACATATTCTCCACTGTGTTTAAGATTCCTACTACTAAAGGACCATCCAAAGCATTTGCCACATGTATTCCCCATCTCACTGTTTTCACTGTTTTTATTTCTACTGGTTGCTTTATCTATCTGAAGACACCGGCCAATGTTCCATCAATCACAGACAAGCTTTTTTCTGTTCTCTACACTGTATTACCTCCAGCACTTAATCCTTTGATTTACAGCCTGAGGAACAGTGATGTAAAATGTGCTCTGAGAAGGTTGCAACAAAATATTTGCCTAAGGAGTCCACTTTATTTACATCTTCAGTGTATCTGTTAGTGGCAGAGTACCTCTTAGTTACAAGACAATTTTGTAATTTTTACTTTAGAAAGGGAAGTATAAATATTCTTATTTTGTCCCAAGTAAGTAAACACTCTCCTTTTAGTTTGATGTTGGCCAATGGTTTGTTGTAAATCACCTTTATTTTTGAAAAGCCTCACAAAACACCTTATTTATCTGGGTAAAAAGTGTGAGTGTATCTGATTCCATCAATGATATATTTATTATTCACCTTAATAGTTTTACAAAATATTAATTCAAATTTACATTAAATTGACTGAGAAGCAACACTCAAGTCTCTAGTAAAAACCTTCTGTGAGATTTTCCTCAGCTACCAACTCATTATGATCTTTTAATACACAAATACAAATTTGCTCTTTTAGTATTTCCACTACTATTCTCTTTTCTTTCTTTTCCATTAGTCACTTTCCATCTCATTTTTTATTTTTTCATTTGTAATTGTAATAAGCTTGTATAAAACACTGAAATTCTTATATCTGTTCCCAGAAGGCAAACATGCCACAAAACTTAATTAAATTAATATTGATTAATGATCCATTAAAATTCAACAGACAATTGATGTTGGGTATTCAGTGATCATTGCTAAAGGGGTCATAGAATGGTTGAAAGAGTGAGATTGACAAATTACTAAAAGAAAACATCTTCTTGACACAACAGGGCAGCTGTACATATTAACCATGTACAGCTTTGTAAAATGTCAGCAAACCAAATCTTAGTATGCAAAGGGAGTATGTTTACAAATTTTACATGATCATACTTAAACTGAGAGAATTCTAATCAATTAGTAAAAATCAATATCATAGATCAAATCATGTTGACATTTTAGGCACTAATAAAAATTCAGTTTAACATGTAACACAAACTATTTACTTAGGTTTTCTTACAGGTATCTCATATTTGAAAAAGTACATAACAATTCAAAGAATTAAGAGAATCGTAGCAATTCAGCAGCAAAAAGTAGTGTGAAATATACCATTTGGCTTTTTGAGTTTTTAGTACTATTATGAATGATACATATTAAAAAAACTCCAAGCTTCATTAATTTAGATGTCTTATTGGAAATAAGTAGGGTATAAATGCCGTATTAATAAGTCTATGCTCTTATAACTTTTACTTACTCAATTTTCATTAGTTATTTTAGAATTTTGAGTTTCTTAAAATGTCTTTTGATTATATTCATGCCCCAATTCTTCCCACTTGTATCTCACTTTACTATCAGCACAAATTAATGTGTACATGTTTGTGCATGTGTGCATGTGTGTTTTCTCACTCTCCAAGACTTATTCTTGGTGCCAAAATATTCTTGTTTGTGTGATATAGCACTAGAGACTTGTTAACTTATGAGCAGTTACACTCTTAGAGAAAGACATGGATCCCCAGTAGTTAAAATTTCTTCCTTTCTTAGACATTCAGGAAGTGGTGTGGTATCTTACTCAGTGCATTTAGTCAAACTAATGGTGAGAACTTTCTGAAAGATGAGAAAAGCTCACAAATTTTAAGAAATTAGTGGAAGAAATTAAAGCTATAGACTATGACAAGATAGATAAAACATCTTTAACTAGGGGCATTATTGTCATGCCATTTTATACATAAAAATGGAAAAGTTCTATGAAAGTAAAATCCCACCCATCTATTTATGAATATGGAAATAAATTAAAAGAATGGATTATCAAATAAATTTGCTTAGTGGCTCTCTGATGCAATATTTTCTATTAGGAAAATATTTCTCATAGGCTAGCATCAAAGTCACTGAAGCTGTAACTTATGGTCCAGGCTACATGTCAGATAAGAATAGAACTTGCCAGTGACATTGATGTGATATTAGTTTGGTGGAATGAATTATAAAAATTAGAGGTGCATGTAGATCTAAACTAAGATCCCAGAAAGCTTGATAGGACAAACTATGTACTACAAGTACATATCAGCTCTGTGCTATGAAGGTTTAATAGGAAACTGAGAAAGTAAAGCTGGGGATATAATGGAACCCCAGATACCTGAAAATATCAACAGTATGGTATGTTTACCAATCAAAGCTGCAGTTATGTTGTAAAGAAAGCTTATTCAGAAGTCACATATGATATAGATGGAAATGCTGGATGAATGAAAAGGTTCTAGGATATTGGAATGCAGATAATTTCATTATAAACTCTATAAACAATAAATGTATAAACACACACACACATATATATATGTATATATATATATATATAAAACTGAACAACATGCAGCATGCTCTGCTATGTTTCAGTTGTCTATTGACTTTATCTTTCCTTTGTGTTATCATATTATTCTCTTTTATAATGGAAAACTTTCCTCTTTGCCATTGCATGTGGTTTATATTTTACTTTTTAAAGTCAGACAAATGGTTGCTTGGAGTTTTTTTTAATAAACAGGGCTATTTACTTATGCATATCTATTTGATATAAATATTAAAATATTTTAAAGCATTTGTGTTGATGTGTACATGTGTTTCTCAGGTCCAAACAGATAATAAAACAGGACTAGTATCAGATCTTAACAAGTGATTAAATTCTCCAAGACTTTGTAGTACTGACATTTAAACAGTGTCAGAGATTTATAAACACTAATGATGTTTATAGGTACATTAAATAGATTTGTCATTATAAAATTAAAATGAGACTTTAAGAATCACTGTGTAATGTTATACTTTATAAGTGCTGCACGGAATTTATTTGGGGATCAAGTTGACAGATAATTGAGTTGAGATGGCTAATGTTTATTGTAAGTTTGGTGACATTTAAAATTGCTTAAAAAACAATTTTTCAAGTGTCTCTAATGACATTATCAAAAAGGCTGGACCTTGGTAAAATATAATATGCTCTAGGTGTTGGTAACTGTATTTATTGGACATACATTCCGGACAGAAAAAGAGAACCTGGGGACAGTATTATTAGAGAGATATAGTTTGTCATTTTCTGATTTATGACTGTAAGTACATACTGTGACGAGCTCTTTCATGATCTTGCAATATGAATTTTCAGCAATGTTGGAGCTTACATTTAAACTGTAACTAAGGTCAGTTTTTCCTTTCCCATGTTGTCTTTTCTTCCCATATATTTTGTGACAGCATTGAGAAATGTAATTAATACAGATGGTATGGCAGAATTTGTTTATCAAAGTCCAAAATATTATACTTTATGGTATATTTGTTTATATCTACCATAAATCTTCGACTCTATGCATTCTGTAATTAAGGTAACACATGCTTAATTTAACTCTGGGAAAAATATGAACATATTTTTTATGATCTATCTCAGTGTATTTTCTGGGGACTGAGTAATGTATTCTGTAGAAAGCACCCATTGTTATCCAATTATTATAATACTACTAGTATTAAGGCATTCCTGAAAAGACTATCTGGAAAAATTTACGTTTGAGAATTCCAAGGGAATAGTGCAGTGACTTAAAAAATTCTACTAGAGAGGTTTTAATTCATATTATATTTTACAAAAAAAACATTTTTTGATTATATTTTCATTATCACATTAAAAAGTAACAGTAGGTTAACCAAGAACATAGAATTTTGTCACAGGAAAAATATGTTAAACTACGTTAGAATTTTAGAGTTTTTAAAAAGAACTACATGTTCTGTTGCCATAGCAGGTGATTCACTGAAAACCTTAACTCTGATAGATATGAAAAAATTTCTCCCTTCATATTGTCCTGCTTATAATACCTTCCTACAGATATCTGAAAACTAATTCATTTCTAAAAATATGAATAATATATACTGTTATGAGGTACAAATTTTAAATTTCCATTGATAAAATATTATATAAAACAATATTTAAAAATAGTAAAAATGTGAGTGAAATTGAGGTTATTAAATCAATGTAATTTAACTGGGATTTATTCACCTTAATTTCTCCTGTCTAACTTCTTAATATTTTCTGCACATGCCCTGAATTGTAGACCTCTTTCACTCCTAGTATGCTAAATGTCACTGCGTTAACTGAATCCATTATGATGAGATTCTCTGACATTTAGAACCATTATGTGAAGTCTTCTTCTCAATTAGGTACATGGCAGCTCTAATAAGTAACCTGATCATCATCACTCATTATCCTTGACCTGAAGCTTCAAACACTGATGTACTTTCTTCCTAAAGAATTTACTCTTTTTGAATGTCTCCTTTATTTTCATTTATATCCAAAATTTCTTTGTTCATAGCCTAACTAACATCAATTCCATTTCTGTTTTGGTTATGCCCACCAGGTAATTTTAATGATTATTTTTCATCAAGAGGAGTATTTGTTCAAACTGCCATGACTTATGATCTCTATGTTTCCATCTGTTTTTCCATGTACTATGATGCTATCATTATTGATGGTACTTGTTTTCTGATGTGGGTCTTTTCTGGGCTACTTGGATATTCTTTAGAGCCACATATATAGCTGTCATATTTTCTATGTCTTTCTGTGGACCAATATGATCACCCAAGTTTTTTGTGATATTTTCTCTTTGCTAAGGATTTCTTGCTCTGGAACACTTGTGGTTATTTAATCAAGTCTTAGAACTGTGTGTCTAGGCATGTCTCATTTTATCTGTTTTGCAGTATCTTACTTTTCCATATTTTCCACTATGCTTAAAATAACTACTTCTAAAGGTCACTTCAAAGCATTTGTCACATGGACTCCCCACTCCTCTGTTTTCTCTTTCTTTATTGTTGCTGCTTTCTTTGTCTACCTGAATCTATTGTCAAATATACCACAATTATAGACAGCTTTTCTTTCAGTGCTATACACTGTGTTGCAGCCAACACTTAATCTTGAAATCTACAAAGCTTGAGAACCACTGATGTTAATAACTATTTGAGGAAGTTGCTGAAAAATATTTTCTAGAGGGACCCATCCTAATATTTCAGAACATTAGAGAATTGTTTGATATGTCTTAGGTTGGAGGAACATTTTACTATTTTTATCTTTGATGAAAATAAAATGAATGTCTATATCTAACTATTTAGTGGTTTATTTCTTAAGTTGTTTAGAAGACAAAAAATATATATGGATATATTTAAAATAGCTTATAGCTTGAAAAGTATGTAAAGTACCTACATATATTCACTCTTGACTTCCATAAACTTAGTTGTGATGAAGAAGAACATTATGAAAGCAATACATCCTGAAGACTCTTCCAGTCTAATACATCATATAGCATCAAAAGAGGTGTATATAGTATTTCTATGCAGTCACTAGACTATTTAGATTATAGCTGTATGATTCACGTGTGTCTCTTTTTCTAATGTTTGTTATCCAAGTACATGTTACTTCTACCTATGTGAAGACAAAAGCTTTTTATATGAGGCTATAGAGAATCATTAAAACCTACTATAATTATAGCAGAAGTCACTTTGGCTGATTTCTCCAGGTTTATTCACTAGTGACTTCAATGGTAAAAACTATTCTATATTGTGTGTTATCTTCTTTAGACTTTTATTATTTTACTGAGCCTTTTTCTAAGGAAATAATCAGTTTTCTATTATTCTTTATTCTTATTTATTATTATTATTTTATTTTTTAAAGATTTATTTGTTACATATACAGTACACAGAAGAGGGTACCAGATGTCATTATAGATGGTTGTGAGCCACAATGTGGTTGCTGGGAAAAGTTGTAATGTTAAGTTGCCCTATAATCAATTTGACAAAACACTATTCTTAGTGTGTTTTGCACATTTTTGTCTAGTGCATAATGAGACAAACACCCATTCTTTTTAATGAATTGGAAAAAAAATGATCCACATTTTTACAATATGCCCTGTGGTCATTAAACCAACACTCAGCTTGATTGCCCCTGATTAACGCAAAATTTCATAAGGCCTCAAATAAATGTTGAAGATATCACCTTCCACTGAAGGAACTTGACCAGTAAGCACACATTATAAGACTATTTGACCTACTGTTTGAATCACTATTTCAAGCATGATGTGTACATGACTGCTTAATTTAATGTACATTCAATTTTGACATTTCAATTTTAACAAAAATAAAGACAGAAATATTTTTCTAGTGATATCTCTCAGTCAATATTTTACAACACAATATAATTAGTATGGTTATAACTTGCAAGGTCATTGATTTTACTAATGCTTTATTTCTCATGGCTTTGACTTTTTATACTTTTGTTTACTCATGTCAATGCTTTTCTATAAATTATTTCATCATTGAAAGCAATAAGAGAGGGGCTGGAGAGATGGCTCAGCGGTTAAGAGCACCCTCTGCTCTTCCAGAGGACCCGGGTTCGATTCCCAGCACCCACATGGCAGCTAACAACTGTCTGTAGTTCCAGTTCCAGGCAAACACCAAGGCAAATAAATAAATAAATAAAGTTTTTAAAAAAAAAAAAAAAAGAAAGCAATAAGAGATAAAAACCATGGCTCATATTTCCTGGCTGACATACTGTATTCTCTTAGGACTTCATTAAAATACCTATGCTCTGGAGGTCTGAGAACCCCTTTTTAGATTGTGCAATGTGTCATTGGTAAGTCAACTTCTTTTAATATGGTTCTCTGGCTCTGTAAGCTACTTAATGACTACTTGCACTAGGTTTCTATTTCTGAGATCAATCTCAAACAGCACAAATCAAGTTAGTGAATTATAAAATATGAGGGATGTCATTCTGTATGCTGTGAGTATCATTGGTGACTGAAGGGACTGTTTTGGCTTTTGGCAGATCAGCTTAGAAGCATAGATACCCAGGAAGGAGGGCAAAGTCAGGAGAGATGCAATCAAGCCACCCAAGAAGCAATATGTTATGGTCTACAGAAAAGCCACTGGCCATATGGCACAGCAAATTAATAGAAATGGATTGAGATAAGATACAAGAACTAGCTTGCAATAATCCTGAGCCATAGGCCAAACACCATGTCATTAATGTAAGCCTTTGTTTGGTTATTTGGGACAGCTGCTCCAGATCTTAGGGGTAGGCTAGGTCAGAAACTTCTTACTAATACAAGAGAAACAGTTTGTCTTCCTTGATTCGAATGTGAGAAAAAAATAGAATGGAGAGGGAGGTTCTTTAGGAATATAGAACAAAATTTAAAAGTAATAGGAGATAGAGAAAGACTGTAAATCTTTTTGACCATGGACTGTGTGTAATAAATATAGCATACATAGCAAAATATGTAGTAAGTAAATAGTTTATTTTAAAAAATCATGTTAAATATAAATAATCCATAAGGAGTTTACAAGGCTTCAGACACAGGGCCATTAAAATTTTAAATTTTTCACTAGCTTTGGCTCATTTCCAGTATTGTAAGTGGTTTTCTCTCTTAGGAATCTTGTTTCTGTTTTTTCTTTTACCCACACATCCCTCATTCAATTTCCTTCTTTTCTAGGGCTCAGTAATCTGAAAATTAAACTAGGTATACTCCAGTCTCTGAGCTATGGCCTAAGGCAGCTTTCCGAACCACAATCCAGAATGTGTATTTTTTTTCAACTTTATTTTTATATATTCTACTCTCATAGAATATATTACAAATATCCTACCATCCCTCCACTAATTCCATCCTCTATACACACCTCTTCCCCAGATACACTATTTCTTGAATTCCTCTTAGAAAAACTTAGCTCTCCCAGGGTTCTCAACTAAAGATAGCATAACAATACACAATTAGAGTAGACACAAATCCTCATATCAAGGGTAAATGAGGCAACCCAGTACAAAAAAAAGGGTTCAAAGTGAAGGCAAAGGAGTCGATTCTATCAGAGTTTTCATGAAATTCTGAGCAAAACAACAAAAGCATATTCTCAGAGGACCTAACAGAGACCCATGCATGTCCCTTGTCTGTTGCTTCAGCTTTTGTAAATCTTTAACGCCATGTTAAGATAATTTTTTGGACCATATTATTGTGCTGTCCTTGACCCTTATAACTCCTACAAGCCTCATTCCTGTGATGAAGATGGTACAAGCTGCACCTCATATTTTGGTGTGGGTCTCTGCATCTTCTCTCATCAGTTGTCTGATGAAGTCTCTCTAATGATAATTAATATAGTAAAATATCATTAGGAATCATTTTATTGATATCTTTGGTAGTTGAAGTGATTTCTACCTATGTCTCTGGCCATACAATTATAATTTCTGGCCATCAAATAATATCAGCCATGAACTCTCCATTCGGGTCCACAACTCAAGTTGGACCAGTTATTTTTTGACCGCACCCACAAACTTTGACCTACCACCAAGAACCCTTTAAATAGAAGGCTACTGAACATAATATATAACAAACTCAAGAAACTACACATTAATGAACTAAATAATTCTAATTAAAAGGAAGCACATATATAAACAAAATTCTCAATAAATAATTTTAAATGACTGTGAAACAATGAAATCTTCAACACACTTAAAATAGAATTCTTAACTGTGAATTCTCAATAGAGAAATCTCAAATGATGAGAAAAAGTTAAAGTAATATTCAACATTGCTAGCCCTTGGGAAAATGCTAGTTAAAACTACTTTGAAATTTTTTCACACCTGTCAGAATTATTAAGATCAACAAAACAATTAACAGATTATGCTAGACAGTATGAGCAACAAGGTGAACCTGCTACTTTTGCTGGTGGGAGTGCAAACTTGTTTAGCAACTACTGAAATCAATAAGAAAGTTTCTCAGAAAATTTGGAATAGATCTACATCATAATTCAGCTATTACACATTTTAAAAATATATTGAAATGATTTCCCATCCTACCATAACACCAGTTGCTCAACTGTGTTCATAGTGGCTTTATTCATAACAGATAAATACTTAAACAATCTGGATGTTGTTCAATGAACAAATGGTTGACATATGCATTTGCATAATGAAAATTATTCAGCTATTAGAAAATGTGACATCATGAAATTTAAGAACAATTGTATGGAATGAGACAAGAAATCATAGTGAAGCAACTGAGACCTAGACTGCTAAATATTACATAAAGTCCCAAGTGGATAATAGTTATTAAGTAAAAGATAATCACACTACAATTTATAGTGCTAGAAAAGTTAGATCAAGAATAGAGGAGGTCTAGTTGGGATACGTGGATCTCTCTAAGGTGGAGAAATACAATATTTTTGCAGGTGGACTGGTGGAAGTGGGAAATGGAAGCAGAAAGATCAAGTTGTGGAGGGAAGAAATGAGGGAGAGATTATAGAGTTATATTTTTGGAATTGGGGTAGAAAGAACATTTGGGAGGCAATATGGAAAACTAGTGCAGTGGAAACTTTCTGAAACCTGTGAGGCTGACCTTAGTGAGGACTCCTAGTAAATTAGTCTATGAAACCTGAATAGGCCATCTTCTCTAACCAGACAAGACTTCAAGTGGTGGAACTGGGACACCTACAAAACTTGCTACCTAGTCTATCTTACCTGAAAGCTGTGTATAAGCTGTGATTTTTCTCTCAAACCTCTTTAAACCTTTCTTCTCAAAAATTGTTTTCTTCTTTTGAGTCTGGGCCATTTCCTGCAGAAGAAAGGATCACTTGTTTACTCACTTGCATAATTTATAAGTTATAAATAAAGAAAATTGCATATTTCATTACCTATACATTTTGATTCCCCTCAAGCACTTGCTATTCAAATTTCTGGGGACATGATGACAAATAGAAGCTAAAGTCACTAAAATAATAACATTGACTCTACTTACCTTCCCCCCTAAGTATTATTATGATAATTGAAGGTGGATTCCAACTCATGCTTTATTTCAGAAATAGCAAGAGCTCTGAAATTTGGAAAATACAAGCAAGATATTTTACAACTATGAAAACTTAATCAGTTTTCTACTGAAGAGGTAATCACCCATTTAAAAAAAAAAAACAACAAAGGATATAGGCTAGTAGTAGAAGCCAAAATAAAATAAATTTAAAAGGATAGACTTTCATATTTAAAAGCAGGGACCTCAATTCAAAAAAGGATAGAAATCTAGTCCAAAGTAGTAACCAAAGAGATCCTAGATCAACCTTGGAAATGAATTATTATTAAGATAGACCATGAAGTGCATAATGATTAAAGTACCATATGGTTTATTTCATATGGAGATGCAATCTTCAAAATGGTAAATGAACATCCCCTAGGTTAATCAGTAACAAACAAAAGATAACAAGTCTATCATACCTCCCCTCACTGCAGTAATCATGTAATAATGATTACAACTAGTCTCATCTTTTCCTGATCAAGAAAGTGATACAAATGAAAGATGCATTTCCTGGTAAGGATTGAAAAATAGAAATTATTGATATGTTCCAAGTATTAATTGGAAGCATCTGTTGGTGATATTAATCACTTTCATTCAGATAAATTTCTCCTACTCGGACTGAAATCCACCTACCAAAGTGACAAAGATCCATAAAAAACAAAACAAACAAACAACAAAAAAAAGAACGTGATATTCAATTCACTACAGAGTGACAGTAGGCTGTTACATCACAGAGGTCAAGTCTATGTCTACAGTCATAGGAATGTTTTATACTCTAAGATACTGTCTACACTATACTTGGAGGTCACGGTCAGACAAAATCGAAAGAATAAAATAGAAATCATATAGATTGAGTAAACCTTTATAAGGGTACCATTTGGGGTGGTATGTAAGAAAATGGCTCCCAAAGTGAGTGGCACTATTAGGAGGTATGGCCTTGTTAGATTAGATGTGGTCTTGTCAGATAAAGTGTGTCACTGTGGTGTCAGAGTATCTGAGATCAAGGTCAGTCTGGTCTATGGATACAATTTCAGGCATCAAGCTTAGGCAATACAGGGAAACATGATAAATAGAAAGCTGGTAAAGATATAGTTGAAGAAGAGGGCATGTTTCAGCCAGATCAAACAGCAGGACTTTGTAGTATGTGGTTTCTGACCCTGACTGACTAACAGTCCTGACCCATAGAACTAGCCTTCCATGGCTGCTTAGGCCTCCCCAAAATGACTCAGATCCTTATATTAATTTCATTGTGTTTGGCCTATGTCTTTAGCACATTGCTAGCTAACTCTTTCATCCTAATTCAACCCACTTCCAATAATCTCTTCTGCCTCATGTGGCTCATGTGGCTCATGGCTTACCTATTTTGTTGCCTGTTGATACTCCGGTGGCTGGATGGAGTCTCTCTCTCTCTCTCTCTCTCTCTCTCTCTCTCTCTCTCTCTCTCTCTCTCTCTCTCTGTATGTGTATTACTCCCTCCTTCTGCCTATCTATGGTATCTGCCATGGCCAAAACAGTTCTTTTATTTAAATAATGATCTTCACAACATACAGAAAGACATTCCCACTTCAGAACTTGGCAACTTTTGCCACATAGTTCTAGCTTTGGGGTTAATGATAAAAGAAAGGAGTTATGAAATTCTCCTCTGTGACTTATGAAAATAACTGAGGCTAATAGTGAATAAGAAAAGCTTAGAGAGGGCATTGTATAAAGCTGAAATTTGAAGCTTAAATTGTCTTGGAGACCAGAAGATATTGAAAAAGCCATTGGTCTTGGGATCACAAAAACTGTGCAAGAGAAAGAAATGTACTGCAGTCATCAGAGCTAAAAGAAATTTGGAGAAATGAAGTGATTTGATATTAGATACAGAGATGAAGAATTAACAATTTTTTCAATTGTTTTTCCCTCTTTTTTTGATCTGTTATTTGCTCACAATGCTCCCATTTCTATATTTTGGAATGGCTATATATATATATATGTATATGTATACATATGTCTCTCTGTGTGTATAATGTATAATGTTCATTATATTTTGGAAGTTTGTAATCTTTTGCTTGATTTTATTTTATAGGAGATTACAATTAAGAGATTGCATATGAGTCCAGATATAAGATCTCTCAGGTTTTTCTCTAACACCATGCTGGCCTCCATGCTCCCTGTCTTCCCCCAGCACAATAATGGACTAAACTCCTAAACATATAAGTCGTGACTTATGGCTTGGACTAAACCCCTAAACACATAAGCCACGACTAATGGATTAAAATAGCCCTGGTCTCTCTATTTATTATACTTCTAATTTGGAATTTTGAATTGGATTCTGTACTCTAAATCTAAGAATTTGATTTCTGACTTCCAGAATCCAGTAATAATCACAAGAAAAATAATGATGTTCCTGCAAGGGCTCTTACCAGATGTTCATGCAGAGAAGTCTGAGCCTTAAAGGGGATCTCCTTTGAAATAGATAACCTGGGGCAAGAAGTCTGTGATAACTTTCAACAAGGAACTATACCCCTCATAAACATGAAAGAAGTTATAGAAATGAAGACCAATTATCATACTTCAATTTCCTTAATTTTCTGGTATGAATGCTTTCTGGAATAATTAAATTATATGAGATATTTTAAAGGTGTTTCAAGAAATATATATATATATAAATTATATATAAATATAAATATATATGTGTGTGTGTGTGTGTGTGTGTGTGTGTGTGTGTGTGTGTGTATAAGAAAGACAGTGACAGAAAACTAAAAGCTGTTAGACCTTAGGCTGTTTATGCTGCTAAGTTTAAGCCCATGTGCAGCTGCTTCTTTCTTCTTCTGCTTCTGAGTCTGTTATGACTCTGCGAGTCTCTAATTCTCAATTGTGAGACTCAAGTTTTATCTTGGAGATTTTCTTTAAAATCTTTATCAAGTTGATGGTGGTGGTGATTTTAATTCACTTACGAAAAAGGACAGTTGATTCAGTATCCTAGGAAATGTAACCAAATAGACAATAGTGTGACTCACATGAAAACATTATCGAGACCAGTTTTTCTCTGGGATTCGCACTACCTCTAGTCCGGCTTCTAGACTCAGGTAATTCTTTCTGATTTAAGATAAGATTGGGGCTGGAGAGATGGCTCAGCGGTTGAGAGCACCGTCTGCTCTTCCAGAGGACCCGGGTTCGATTCCCAGCACCCACATGGCAGCTAACAACTGTCTGTAGTTCCAGTTCCAGGCAAACACCAAGATAAATAAATAAAGTTAAAAAAAATCATAATCTATAACTTTAAAAAAAAAAGATCTATGTATCTCTGCACTGCTCTATACTAAGTTAAATGCTTACCCCAGACATTTTGAGTCCAATTGCACTTCTTGAAACAGTCAATATGAAGAGTGACTAACCTACCTCCTGTACTGTTTATATCATTAGTTGTATGTTCAAAGGAAAAAGAAAAGGCATTGGGAAACATGTGCCCTTATAGCCTTATAACCTCGTAATGGTAAGTTCTCAGTCTCAACAAACCAAAGCATTCTCCCTTAGATGCCATTTATGTGATCATAAAGTATTTTTTTCTGAGAGTTACATTTAACAAAAGTCATGAGCTTTCTTTTGTAACACTATTTTAATAAATTTGACCCTACTGATGATGCCTTCTATGTATGTGCATTTATGCAAAGGCCCTACTCCTCCCATACTTATTCACGCATTCTGCTGCCACAGAAGCAACATCCATTCAGTTATTAACTTTCCTTCTGACCTTAGTTAGTTCTATCTAGTACAAGCCATCTTTATTCTCAATCCCCTCTAAGATAAAAATACTATCAAAATTTATTATAAACCTTCTGAATCAAACTAGCAGTTACAATATTGATAAACATTTTGATCCTTATATCTATAAGCCTCTCTTTAGTTTAACATAACTTATGTTAACATACAGGATAATGCCCAGACTTATTTGTGTGTTATGGACAGTGATATCATAATATGCCAAGATAAATACTATCTGCTGATTTAAACACCATGAGACAGAGTGGTCCCCTAAATGAAGATAATGGTTCAGAAGGAAGCAACAAAAGGGGGAATACAACATTTGTCACCCTTATTTCTTTTTCATAAAGTTATCTCTTTTTTCAGATTTAAAAAGGCTAGAAAATTACATCTTAGAACAACTGCTATCCATGTAATACCCACATGTATCCTCAAAAGCATATGATTGGGGAGTTCAGGGGCCCCAAAGGAGGGGTAAACTTATTATTCTTAGATAAGAGAGAATGTTAAACTTTCCATTAAATTAATCTGTATGCACTCGTAGATTATTATACTCTCAGTTCTCATTAGTTTCTTTTTGCAGTGGTGGTAAGTAACACAAAATATCACACATGGTGAAATTGGAGGGAATATTTATGGAGTTCTTAGTTACTAATGGTAAATATGTATCACATATCTTTTTCACAAATATCAGGAAGCATCGTTAAAGAGATTAAGAAAGCTCGTGCAGGTCAAATATCAAGGTGGGTTATTAATAAACAGTATAATCTGTACATTACAAGATTACTGTACTTGTGAACTCACAACAGCTATAGATACCTGCATATGACCTGTGCAAGATCAAGCCAATCAATATTTTAACATGGAGGAGATTGATACTTGTAAAGACACCCTGATTTGTGGAGCAGTTAACATTTGATGGATTCAAGAGAGACTCAGTTCCATTCAATCACATGACACATGATAGGTACAAAGTATTACAGTAGATGAATTGATACCCTTTATTCTATGGGTAGGACAGGCTGGACTCAATGGATTATAAAAATCACCTAGAAGGCATGAATTTAGGAAGAGTTGGGAGTGGGACATAAATATAATCAAAACATTGTATTTTGCATTATAAAATTCTCAAAAAATAAAAATTATTATTAATGGGTTCCACAGTACCATTTGTATAATCAGTAAGTCCTCAACTCTTTGCACTTTTATTTCCCCCTACTTTTTTAGATTATTCTAACATATGGTCTATACACTTTACCTCAAAGGCTTATTAATCTTCAAGCCTCAACATTCTTCCTACATTCTCACATCAATAGTTTTACATTTTGTTTTTTTTTGTGACTCTTAGTGTTCATAGGGACTTAGGAAAAAAATGTCATAAAACCTAATAATACTGCCAGTTGTGAGTGGTGGAATCTTGGTATTTGATTGGGACATCAACAGATAAAGGAGAAAAATTTATCAGACTTACTTTTTTCAACTCAGATTCTACAATTCTTCTAAAAGATCTACTTCTTAACCAGAAGCCAGTTTTTCACTTCTATGTCATTCACATATCTCATGAAAATTCTTATGTGTGGTCTCAAACTTTTCTAGAAAAAGGATATTTAGTATTTTCCAAAGTCTGGTGTTGGATTAGAAGACATAAAGTCAGCACATTGATTCCTTCTTTCAGCCCTATAAGAAGCTTGAAGATGAAGGATGAACAGTTGGACTGTCCTCTGAGCTACCTGAGAAAGTTTAGGTGTTAGTTAATAAGAATTGACCAATCTTGTTTATTTAAAATATTATTATTTACTCTACTATTAACACTCATAACTATCTCTTTACTTTTATAGATACTACTCTAGAATTATATTTATAAAATTATAAAATCAGAAATTGTCTAACTATAGGCCAAACACATTGTGATTTTTGTCTATTGTACTTAGGAGAAGAGAGAGAAAAACTGAGCCTATAATACACTCCTCCTGTTGTTCCTTTTTGTCAATCAGATTAAAGTCTTGGTGGATTAAATACTACCATTGATAGTTTCCCAAATGGCAGAAATAAACTTTTAAATAAAAGAATAAAATATTTCAAGCAATACTATGAAAATGTTCTCTAGGTGCCCATATTGTAACATCAGTTTTCAACTATTTGTTTAATTAAAGGTAGCAAAACTGGGTTTTTATTTTTCTATCATCTATGGAATTAGAATAAATCACAAGTTTATCAAAATCAAGACAATGGAAAATATTCAACCAAGAAGGAACAAATTAGGGATTTATCTGTTACTTGTGACAGAGTGTAAAAAGACTTAATTAAATAATCAATAACTGTTATGTTTTCTCTTTTCTCCTTTCTTCTCTAGAAGCAAAATCTAAAAAATTAGAAAAAAAATAAAAAGATAAAAAATACCAAAAAAGGATCAACTTCCACCATCCTCTTAAAAATCAATCAAGCGAACAAAGAAATAGAGTCCAGTTTGCAGTGGCCAAATTCTTAGGCATGAGGCCTACAGTGGTGTGTGATGGTTATACTCAATGATATTTCTGTGAATAAAACTGACTTTCTCTTTCTCAGCAGGTATTGATAACAAAAAGCTTTTAAGTTAATTGTGGATGTTTGTGTCCACTTGTTAAATACCAGTGCTGTCAAGATGGGTAATTTAGGAATAATTTTAAAGTAAATGTATGTAAGATTTACTCAGTAATTGGCATTTTCTATAAAAATTTACATCCCTTAAAATTTATTTCTTTTTCTTTTGACTTCAATTTTAAATGGGCAGGTATGACTGTTGGAATAAAAATTGTCATTCTTAAACATTAGAGAAGGGACTGAAAATATTGATATTGAAAAAAGAAATGGTTAGTATTGGAGACCCATGTTTTAATCACAATAAAACAAATATTACTCTTTTGCTCTAGCACAAGAAAAAATAAAAATAGAATGATTATTCCAAAAATGCAAATGGAAAATTCTGTAGATTATTTTGTTATGCATTACTCTGTATTACATTTCTACTAATCAAACAGTGAAAAATGATATTATTTTAATGTTACTGCCAAACTAAATAAAGTCACATTCTATTGCTGATACAAACAAAGCTAATGAGAATACAAACATGACAGTAAACTGTACTGGATAAATACAGAAAATTATGACAAGATTGGATGCTGTCATTTTAAAATTGAGACATTTTGTTATGAAGACACATAGTTCTGGACAAGGTATAAAAATAATTTTCCCAAGAGGTACTATATTTTATATTTTATAGCAACATAGTTTTGTAACAAAGTTTTAAGATTCCTTTCAATGTTGAATTCTTTCAGTAATAGAATATTATTTATATCTTTATAAATAGTGATATAAAGTATATTTGATAATTTGACTAATGACTGCAACTTTAAAATTGCTATTTTATTTGGTCATTTTAATTTCCTTTCTTTGATTACTTTTTGTTATAGTCCTATTAATTTAGCTCATAGTCCTAAAATTTCCAAATCCATGTCCCATTTCAACACCACTATTATGATATTTTCAAGTCATAAAACATCGTTTTGTCATATTAATTTACCTCTAAACATCACAAATATGCACTACCTACTCACTCAGCTTTATTTTTTTCTTCAATCATACAGACAAAGACACACACATGCATACACATACACCCCTCAACACCTCAGAAAGCACAAGTTTTCTTACATTATCTAAACTGCAAAGTTAACTGAAGAAAAAATAAAAATCATCCCAGTTGATAAATTTTTAAATGATCATTATATCAAGAAGACAAAAATTTTTATCTCCCATTTATAAAGGTTTATTTGGTGACCAAAGTTTGGATGTGACCCTAAATTCCCCAAAGAGAAAATTAACTTTCTTCAAAAAGTTTCATCTCTATATAAGCAGTTACTTAATAGCAAATTGTTACTAGCAGAAACCTCATTATGATGAAGTGAGGAAGACTTAAAATGTTAAATGGGAAGTTTAGCCAGAAAAAAAAGACAAAAATGAAACAAAATATTAAGAGTTTCAAAGATCTGGAAAGAGAGAATTAATCATACAATAACAATTACAAAAATAAATAAAGTATACCACACAAGATAATATAGTAGCTATAAGGGATAAAGAGAAAGGCACAACACACACAAACACACATGACAAAGAATGAAAGTGCTTGAGGGAGACCAGAACCAAATGTAATTCTTTATGAAAAGAAAATCATACACTATCAAGAAGAGAAATGTGAGAGGTTGAAAGAAAGCATGTGGCCTTTATGACATTTATGGAAGAAAGAACTACAACTGGGTAAGCAAGTGTATTATATTGTACTCAATGTCTTCTTTTCAAATTTAGGTTTGTTTTGTATCAACAAAATTGTTATGACAGAGACACTGTAGCATTTTATTAAAATCTCAAATCTGTAAATCATAAATATCCTAAACGTAAATCTCTTTGGTATAAAAATCTATTTTTATAGAATATATTATCTTTTATATTGATAATTTAAATATTCCATCAAAAAATTTAAACTATAATGTACTCAGAACCTTGTTTAAAACACAATCTATTTCCATAAAATGATTCATTTTAACTCAACTAATTTTTAAAATTGTATAATATTTTATACTTATTTTCTTACTTTTGTTCCATTCTCTATGATAAGGATTTCTGAGTACCCCAGCATAACCTTAAATTCAGAAATCCTACTGCCTTCAGTTATGAGTGATGTAATTTCAGATATGCAATATCAGTATTATGTATGGTTTAGAGCTTTATCTGCTAAGATAATGGGTTTGTTTCATAATAGTATTTTAACACATATTTTGATCTTATTTGAATCATCTAGTTTATTTTTTATCTTACTATTTCTCTCTTGTTGGCTAAATATGATTTTTTTTTACTTAGATAATCTAAAATTTGTACTTAATCCAGTCAAATACAGAGCACTATACACAAGTCTTAAAAATATCGAAAGGATATTCATGCATAAAACAAATATTAGTTCATAATATTAGACGAATATAGTAGCTTAATTAATATAAAGCATGAAAAGGTCATTTCATGATAAAAGGTCCCTGAACAAAACAAGTCATGAATCATTTGTTACTTTTTTAAATATGATAATTATATTATTAAGTATTCTATTGTAATAAAATTGCTTTACATGGTATCATTGTAAATTTATGAATATATGAAAATATATTTATCGTCATATGTTTTCTAATTTTTTGGGAAGCTTAATTAGCATTTTTCTTGATAATTGTCTTTTATTTTTTTTTCTACTGCATTGTAAAAAAATTAAAATTGGGCTATAGAGTTTACTCAGAGGAGATTAAGAGCACTGGCTGCATTCAAAAATCCTGAGTTCAGTTAACAGCTATCACATGGTCTTTTGCTACAATGTATAATTAGATCTGGTGCCTTCTTTTGGTATGTGGGCATACATGAATGCAGAATACTGTATACATAATAAACAAATAAGTATCATAAAAAGAAAATTAAAATTATTTTTTCTTTGCTCATCATAGATTCACTGACTGTAACTATATACTAGACAGAGGAAGAATAAACAAGCAAGAGAAGTCAAAGTTGCCTGGGTTAGGATGACCTCACACATTATATGACAGACAGAACCAGACTGAGCTTCACATTTATTTGCTTAGCCATATTTATTGATAAACCATTCACAATACCTAGAAAATTGAAACAATTTAAACTTGTATTTTTTTAAAGAAACTGTTTCAAATGACTTTGTAATCTTTGTCTGGTCTCATTTATTGATATCAATGATGGAGTCCATTTTCAGTTGTTTTGTATGGATTTTATTTGTTATTGTTACTGTCATCTTCTTAATTATATGAAACAATATAAAAACAATAAATATGACTTTATGTAAGCTTAAGAATTAGAAAGTTAACATAGGCTATAGTTTTTATTTAAGCTGTTTGTCCAATTTCTAAACAAATAGAAGCTATTTATTTTTTCCATTGGAAGCTATTTTATTAATCTATTTTCTACACAAGTAGCAGTTGAAAGATAGTGCACGAGTCACCTTAAAATAGCCTTTTGTAGGCTTAAAATGAGATGAAGCAGTCAGAGGCATGATTTAAAATTTGGAATTCAAGATAACCACAGAAGCAATCATAATATCATCATGACCTTAATGAATACTCAGAAAATCTTAACACATTAATTTCCTATATTAGTTAGTGGTGTCAATGCATGTCTCAGGAACTAAATGTCAGGCTTTCATGAATTTATTTCTTTTTATCTTATCAGGACTACACTACCAGGCTATAGGTCACAGTGAAGAAAGTGTTTCTGGTTTAAAATCAGAACAATGATCACAGAGAATGCAACTCTAGCACAAGACTTTCTTCTCTTGGGCTTCCCTGGGCCTCAGATCTTCCAGCTTTCTCTTTTCATGTTGTTTCTGATGATGTATCTCTTTTGCATTGGTGGTAATATGGCAATCCTGCTATTGGTCAGTACTTCTTACCAGCTACACACCCCTATGTATTTCTTCCTGAGCAATCTGTCATTCTTGGAAATCTGGTATACCACAGCTGCAGTCCCCAAAGCTCTAGCAGTCTTGGTGGGAAGAAGCCAGACCATATCATTTTCAGGATGTCTTTTGCAGATGTATCTGGTTTTCTCACTAGGTTGCACAGAATATTTCCTCTTAGCAGCCATGGCTTATGACCGCTACCTTGCGATCTGCTCTCCTCTACACTACAAGGCTATAATGAACAGCCTACTCTCAGCACAGCTGGCTCTAAGCTCCTGGATTTGTGGGTTCCTGGTAATTTCTATACCAGCAGTGCTCATCAGCATGTTGTCCTTCTGTGGCCCCCATGCCATCAATCATTTTTTCTGTGACATTGCCCCCTGGATTGCCCTGGCCTGCAATAGTACACAGGCAGTGGAAATAGTGGCCTTTGTGATAGCTTTTGTGGTTATTCTGAGTTCCTGCCTCATTACTTTGATTTCTTATATCTACATTATCAGCACCATCCTGAGGATACCTTCTGCTAGTGGCCGAAGCAAAGCATTCTCTACATGTTCCTCCCACCTCACTGTGGTGCTTATCTGGTATGGGTCCACAATTTTCCTCCATGTTCGGACCTCCATCAAAGATGATTTAGAGCTGACCAAAGCTGTTCATGTCCTTAATACAGTGGTAACTCCAGTTCTCAATCCCTTTATCTATACCCTTCGTAACAAGGAGGTCAAAGAAACTCTGATAAAGAAATGGAGAAGAATGTGAATCTCTTACAGTGCTCTGGACATATTGCAAACCATCTCTTTCACTGATAAAAAAAACCTGATAATTTTGTAATGTATGTTCATTACTAAAATAAAAATTTGTATTAAGTTGTATGTGATTTATAAGATTTACAGTTAGAAATATTTAAACAAATAAAAAAGAGAGAATATGAATTTATTTCAAGACACAATTTGCTATTTGGATGAATATAATAAAATTCTTACAAAGTAAAAGCAGCTAGTTATGAGATAAAATATTAATTCTGCAAGTATGTTAAGAGAACATGCCAAAATACTGTTGATAAAATGTAGATAGCAGTTACATATGAAGTTATAAAATATTTTCAAGTTCCCTCTGTAATAATTGTATAGTAATTGTACTATAGTAATTATAATAAATGTAGATAACAAGTATGTATAAAATTAAGATATATTTTCAGGTTTCCTGTTTTAAGCATTACAACCAAAAATAGTAAGTTATTATTATTTTAAAGGCAATTGATTTCAAACAACCAAGACTTGTAAATAAAAGTAATTAATATTCATGAATTTAAAGATCTTTTATTCTTGTATACCAAACAAAAAATAAAAATTGATGAAAGAAGATGGTTTATGAATTGTTTCGTCCAAAACTACATATAAAAATATTCTGTCTACCTTTTCCTGATGGTTTTACAATAGAAAGAAAACATGTCATATCCAAGAAAAATATATATGTTAACTTAATTGTGATATAAATTATCAGAACTCTAAGGTAAGTTTTTTTTTCCTGAAAAATGGGGGCTTGTTTGGGTGGTAAAATACTGATTACCAGCCCTCACATATGTTTTTCTAAGATCATCCTAATATTTTAAACATTAATAATGCTTTCTCTTGTTTCTTATCCATTCTTCAATCTCACTGGGTATTGAGTACTGTGTAATCTATTGATGTACCAATACACAGGCTTTATTAAAAGCATCTGAGAAAAAGCAAAAATAGCCAATGACTCTGTGTGAAAGAAGAACCATACATCATTTTTTTTTAAGTAGCTAGTCAAGATACTATGAGGTTAAAAGACATTTAGTGCCAAAAGGCCATACATTAAATATTATTTATTTATAACTTCTACATTTACTTCCAGAAAGGCTGTTATTGGTGACTCCATTTTTCTTGTAGTTAGTTTATGAGCTTTGCTATCTTTTTAAAGTCTAAGTGACCTTGAATTTCTTTGTTGCCTTGATGACTTAGGCATTAAACAGGCTACTAATAATTTCCCATAATACCAACTTATAAATTAATCATATATCCAAGAGATGGTGATGCATACATTTAATCTAAGCACTTGAGAGGCAAAGGTATAAATTCAAAGCCAGTCTGGTCTACAGAGTGAATTCCAGGATAGCCAATAGTGCACAGAGAAACCATGCCAAAACCAACAACAATAACATTAACAAAATTGGATGGTTATTTAAAGACATTAAGACAGAAAAACATATTTGAATACTTAATTTCAGCTAATATATAGAAAAAATATATAAGAATTTGTCTTGAGCTCAATGGTTGTATTAGTATCTCATTTTATGTTTGTAGATGTTTTTCCTCTCTTGCTTTTTTCTTACTTTTTTCATGACGAAGAGCCTACATAAGATCAAGTCAGACAGCATTTCAACATGGATGTGACAGGAGCTCCTGAGCCTAAATATCTAGCTGAAAAACATATATATGATGTATGCTATGGAAAAAAAAGAATCTTTTTTTCAGTATTGTGGTTCAATGCCATCTGTAATACTGTTACAATGTATAGATAGAGATAAAACAACTGAACGATCTGAATATAAAATAGCTAATGTATCTTTGATTTATCTTTAAAACACTGAAGGAGCAGAAGTACAACTCTATGCTTTACATTTATAAAAACCTTTCTCTTTCATAATTATAATAATATAAGTACATTTTAAATATATAAAATAATATGTTATATTATTATATAATAATATATATTGATATAATTAATAATATAAATTTTTAGTAATAATTTTAATTTGGTTATTTTCTTGATATCTACTTTGGGTTTTTTTAAAAATATATTTTGGATAGAAGCCTTCTATCATAAGTAAAATAGGTAAAAATAGCCTTTTGCATTCTGTGGTTTTACATTTTGTCTGAAAGACAGAGTCTTTTTTTGTGTAGAAGCCTCTCAGTTTCTTGAGGTTAAGTTTATTAATTGTTGATTTTAATGCTTTTGTTAAAGGTGTTCTTTTCAGAATTTTTTTTTTATGCTGGTGATTTCAAGGCCATTTCTTGCTTTCTCTTTAATTAGATTCAATGTATGTGATTTTATTTTGAGATCTCTGATCAATTCGATGTTGACTTCTGTGCATGGTGATAAACATGAATCTATTTGGATTCTTCCACATGTAGCCTTCCTGTTTTTCCAGCACTACTTGTAGAAGATGCTGTCTTCATCAAAGTGTGTGCTTCAGACATTATCAAAAAGCAATTGTTTATAGATTTTTGTATTTATTTCTGAGTCCTCGATTAAATTATTTGACCAATATGTCTGTTTTTGTGCCAATACTATGCTGATTTAATTAACAAAGGTTTGTTGTATAACTGGAAATTGGAGAGAGTAATAACTAGTACAGTTCTTTCATTAACCAGAATTGTTTTGGGTATCCTGGGATTCTTTTCCTGCTTATTTATTTGATTGTTTCACTATAAAGTAGAAATCTACATTTTCAATTTATTTGGAGAATTTTTGCTAAAATTTTGATGAGGATTGAATTAAATCTATAGATTGCTTAGAGTTTAATGGCCATTAACACTTTTATAACTATCCAATCTTCTTAGTCAGCAGGAAAATAAAAATTAAAAGTACTTTAGATTGTGACTCACTACAAACAGGATTGTTACTATCCATAAATTAAATGAAAGAAGATATGATGCTGCCATGATGTTAGAAAATTTTCTTTTCTTATTCCTTTTATAAATTTACTTTTCTTATTTATGTTGATAAAACTATGATTAGTACTATAATGGAAAATATTTTATTGAGTAAGTTAATTAACTTAAAAAACAATAACAACTGTTGCATCCACAATAACTTAAATTTTAATTATTTTCTGTAAAATTAGAATTTTTTAAAGAATATTTTTAAAGTATTGCTCTTTCTGAAAGTTTAAATTATTCTTTTACAACTTCACACATGTTCATAATGCTTTCTGATTACTTATTTCCTTTTGCCTTCCTGCTAACCCTGTCAAACACTTTTATGAACTACAGATACCTTCTTTATATTTATAGGTGTTTCTTTTTTATGAACCACTGAAATTAAGCCTCAATTATAATGTTTGATCATAAGTCTTATTGTACATTTTACTTCAGGGTGCTAACAATAGCTACAGTACATATTTACTATTTGAAAATGTTGAAACTTTTAATTTGGAAGTTAAAAATAGTGAATAAAATTTGATATTAAAATAAATACTCAACTTGTTTAAACATAGATATTATAAAATAAAATTGCAATGAACAAAGAAAAATCAATGGGAAGTATCAACGGAGAAAATGGTGAAGTGAAGAATAATTCTATGAAGGCAAAAATAGAGCTTAAATGATTATAGTCGAGAAAAAAAGCATGACAAAAACAGGAGAAATTTTATCATACAGCAACCATATTTAAACCAATGTAAACTTTCCATTCTCATTTTAACAAATAGAAAAAAGATTCCAATTTCTGAAAAAATATGGAAATATTCATACACAGGAGAGCAAGTTATAGAATTTTAAAGTATAAATCTGTGGTGCTTCTCAATATTAAAAAATGTCAATCAGAAAAAGAATTAAAAATGCAGACATAGTTAAATGCTTAAAACAGAAATAATATTTATTTTTATTTAAAAATTTTTAAAATTAATTTTACAAATCAATTATAGATTCCTCTCTCATTCTTCCTTCCTTCTCTCCTAGCCTTCCCCTCTCTGCTCTTTCACCTCCTAAACGGTAAGTCCTTCCTTGGGGAATCAGTAAAACCTGGTATACGCGGTTGAGGCAGAATCAAGTCCCCCCCCCCCATCTTGCGGCTGAACAAGGTATCTCACCATACATAATGGGCTTTATAAAAGTAGCTTATGCACCAGGGATAGATTCTGTCCCCACTGTCACAGACCCCTCAAATAGATCAAGCTATGTCTAGAATCATGAGAATATAAAGCAAATGACTATCATTATTTTACAGGTTTCCCTACCAGATGAATAACTCTGTTGAGTAACGCCAGTAAACAAAGTCTATGGAGGAGTCGCTAAACAAAATTCATGGAATGGCCAACTATGCAAGGACCATGGGGAAGTCTGTGGACTGACTCTAATAGGCAAAACCTGTGTGATGACTAGCTATGGATACCAGCTGTTTTGGTCTGTAACTTTTTTAGGTGCTACTGCTATACCTTCCCAATAAGAACAGCTATAGGATTTGTTCCACAGTCATTTGTTGGTGTGCTTTACATCTTTGGGCACAATTATAGTTGTGGTTAGTAAAGTATGATGTATAGAAATAATACCATAATATTTTACTATACTGATAATAAAAGTCACAATATTTTTAGTCTCAAAGACAATTTTTGACTTCAGAACAAATTCAGACAGACTAAATTGCTCCTGAAGAATATACACAGAGACTAATTCCCACATGTATATTGCTATATCAAAGCCAGGCTGTTTTGAGATATATCCACTTTGCAATAGTTGATTTGCTTCATGTACTCTAACCACTCTTAACCTGCTACTTTTATTAAGTCTTGAATTTCAATGTCATTCTCTGTCTGAGAAAAAGTTATATGCAGGGTCAAGACTACACTGGCCAGTCTTTGTGACCTTATTAGACTGAAAAAACTGTATGACTTCATATGTTATGAGAAAGTGTTAGGCCCTGAAAATATAGCATATAATTGTCCAGATTAGGATAAAAATGGAAGGGGACCAGCAGTAATGTAGAGGGGAAGAAAGAAGAAGGAATGAGTATATATGAATGAGAGTATGTACGAAGCATCAGCAATATAGGAAAGATGCTATGTAGAATGTGAGTGTATGTGTGCTGAGTTAGAAACGAAGAAGATTAAAGAGAGGATAAGAGACATATGCAAGAATGAATGAATAAAAGAATGATAATGAGCAAAGAATGAGTGTATGATGTCAAAAGATCATACATGTGCAATAAATATGTGTAAGATAAACTTATTTAAATGAATTATTGCTATATATGAGAACTATATAAAGAGCTGTATGAGAATATGTAAAAACAATGTAAATCTTATGGTGAGAGAGCTATACGAATGAAATAACTAACTGTAGATGAGAGAATTAATAAATGAAAAGTGAGTGAATGTTATAAAAAAGCATATATACCTGATTATATTGTAAGAGAGATAAAGTTATGTAAGAGTTATTTCTAAGTATAGGAACTATGCAAAAAACTGTATCAGAATGTGTAAGAACCATAAAAAATGTTATATGATGAGAGAGCTATGTATATGAGACAGATAGTCATAGCTGTATGAAGATTTGTAAATGTGTGAAGGCAAGGATGATAAAAATGTATAAAAGGAGATGCATACAAGAATGTATGTCAAAGAAAAATATGTTGAATGTGGAAACTGTATACAGAAATGTATGGCAATATGTATGTAGAAACAGATATGGATATGAACTTGTATATACAAAATACAGCAACACAGAGATAGGTTTCTGAAGGGAGACAGAATCAGAGACCTTTTTAAGGATGTATAAGAGAAAGTTATCATCAGAAGACAGGTATTTTTTTATTTTATCAGTCAGTTAGATAGAGATTTATTCATAATTATCTGATATAAAAAGGTTTTTTTTATCCTATCTTTTCACTACCCTGAGGTATTCCTTTTATTACTATAAAGTAGATCATGGGAGTTGGCCTCTCATGCTTTGCATTAAAGCTATATAACTGTCTCTCTTTTGTAGAACTTAGAAATAATTTTAACAGAGGAAGTGAAAGAAATGACATAAAATTTTAGATTATTTTTAAAAGTTCAAAGATCTAGTTAAATAAAAGTACAAAGTTTTATTTAAATAAAATAATAAATGTATTTCAAATTTCTTACTCAATCAAAAATTTTAGTGTAAATTTTACAAGAATTTTAGTAAAGTTTTAATAGAAGCAAAATATTATAATATTACTATTGACACACACAAATATCCAATTCAATGTTGAACAATAGGACAAAGTTATCAGTGTCATCTGCTTTCAAATTGTGATACAAAACTATAAAAAAATTACTGACACAAGATTTATACATTGACATCCATAGTAAAACATAGAGCTAAGAACCCAAACCACATATTTTAATAGATTATAAGTGCTAAAAGTTCAAGAAATTTCAACTGTTAGTACCTACACTGGTAAAATCTTACCAACACAACTTTCAAATTATTAGCTGAACAAGGATATTAATAGTGGACACACTAAAGTAGACATAATAAATTTAGGAGACCTCAGCCCTACACAAGAACTACAGATAAATAAGGATCACTGAGTATGAAGCAAATAGTCATCCCCAGAGAAGAACATGCCAATTTCTCCTTCATTACAAATGTTCAGACCTGAAAAGAGACATACAAGTAGCATAAGGATTGAATAATTATATTTATGTACTTAGGTATATATATGGATATAAATATACATATATGCATGAAATGATTATTTATAAACATTTACCACTAATTTAAAATAGAGCAAAAAGTTTGAAGCGTGGAAAAGAAATTTAAAAATAATACAATTATATTTATAATCTCAAAAATAAAAGAAGTAATCATGAAAAATTCATTGGATATTTTTATAAAGACACCAAAATTTATCAAAAATTTATCAGTCTTTTGAACCAGTTTAATTTAGAAAGTGTATATTTGAACTGAGGTTAATGAAGTTAGAAACTCATGAAATTTTACTGACAAACTATCTATTCAAATAAATTAGTCCTAAATTCCTACTCATGAAAATTTTAGGGTACATACTGCAACAAATAGAGCTTATAACAACCACCACTCTGGGCTTATAAACTCCATATATGTGTTTGGTAGCAGGATCTTTTAAATGATCCATGTGGTTCTTTTCTCTAGAGCTGAGGAAAGCTTTTAAAGCTTTGAAAGGCTTATCATTCTTATCCTCTGTATAGTTATTGTTAACTCTTCCACATTTTAAATTCTTTTTACTGTGTTTTTTTTTTGATAAATACAAAATAAAGAAGGAAAAAAAAAAAAAGAAAGGAGGCTAACCTCTTCTCTAGATCAGAAAACAGAGCAGCCCTCTTATTCTGCTCCCCTTTTGTCTATATGAAGAGAAACCTAGTATTTGTACCGAGGTTTCTGTAAGACTATGGGAACCACCTAAGTTGCAGGTCAATCCTGCAGACCACTGTGTTTCTGTACCAAGGTCCACTTGAAAGTCACAAATAGGAAGCTGTTTTGAGTTCCATTTCTGTATTCTAGAGCTCCTTTTAAGGTTTTATGTAGGTACACATGTAGCACGTTGGAGTGCCATTTGTAGTCAGAAGTTATCTGTTCTACTCAGTGGTTCCTTCAGCCAGTTAGTCCCAAATAATCACACAATGAGTTTTATTAATTACAAATAGTTTAGAGTATAGCTTATGATTATTACTTGCTAACTCTTATTCTTTAGGTTATCATATTATTTCAATCTGTGCTTAGGATGTGGGCTGGTGTCCTTTCTTATTGCCACATTCTAGTTTTGCCTGCTTTGCATCTGGCTGGCATCTTTTCTACCCCAGAATTCTTCTTGTCTGGTTACTCCTCCTATACTTCCTATCTGCCTTTCTTCTGGCCAATCAAAACTTTATCAAACCAATATTCACAGTGACAAACATTTATATTGTACAAGAGCATAATTCCACAGTAAACTGTTGAAAATTAAAATAATAATAAAGTCATTACAGGATGAACATTCATCTATCAAAGGAAACAAAACACAAATTAAACAGAATACATATTTTATGATCATTCAAATACATGATGAATTGACTCAAAGTGTTATGATGAATAAATTTATAAAGCAACTTTATAACCAACTATCCTTATTGTCTATCATCTACCTATATGTCTATTTATCTACCATCTACATCTGTCTATTTATCCATCTCACTATCTATCAATCTATCATCTCTCTATAATAAATAGAGGTGAATTTCAAACCAAATTATTTAATTGGTAGATCAAGAAGAGTAATGGTACTTATTAATTAAATCCTTTTCCTTGCATTCACTTACACACATTTTTTTTTTACAAAATTTAGATTGTCTGGTTACTATATTGAATATTGTATTATACTTTAAAAAGTATAAATTATCATAATTTTATCATATAAAATATAGTTAGTTCTTCTGTTTGTTAAAAGTAATAATGAAAGAAAGTAAGTTACATTCAAAGTCTTAAAAGTAACTACCCTTTAATGACAGATAGTTTGATTTGTACTTGACATCTGAAAATTACATAAAATTCCAGTTTGTTGCTCTCATGTTAAAAATAAAACTTATTTCCCTTTCAGATATAGCTCATTATATATATGCATAAATACAAACTATTTAACCCAATCAGTGAAGTACTAAAAGATCTGTGAAGATGATCTAACATTCACTCAGGCACAGCTTCTTTGGCATCAATAATAGAGAATAGTCCCACCTCTTAAACATGAAAATGCATGCTTTCATCTAATAATTGTCTGTAACATGGAGAATATCAAGCAAACAGGCCAGGAAAGTCAAGGCCTTGAAAAGAGTTTGTCCCACAGATTGGGTAGGCTTGTGGAGCACAAGCATAAAGAAACTAAAATGATGAACAGAACAGATTTCCACATGACTCTCTTCAGAAAAGCACTGAACATAAGGTTGTTCATTATATTGAACTCAAGAACTAATTTGCCTCAATAATCTATTTATAAATTCCTGCATGTTGTCATATAAAGGGATAAATGGAATTCTGATACATTGTCTAAGAACTAATTGGGTATACATTTTTTATATTATTTTTATATGAAATTTTTCAAATTCAAGATTTTGCAAATGATAGATAGGGTTCTACAACTGTGCTACATGTCCATTCTAAACTCTATTGTTAGAGACAAAAATATCCAAAGTCCACCCTGTCTTCCCTTGAATCACTTGTGTTTCCAATATTACTCACTGATCAATATACTACTGTCTATTCTTGAAATACATTTTGTGTGACATAATGTCACAAAATAAAATTATTTTACTTTGCTACTATTAATCAGAATAAGCAAGTTTTAATTGTTCCTCTGAGATTTATTTTAATGCAACTTTAAACAAACTTGCACAAGGTAATGTCTCTCAGGAATCCCGAGTTTGAATGAGGACTAGGAGTCTTGGTAGGTCATAAGTGGGGAGATATTTAAAATAGCCCAGACACATACTTAGATATGAAACTGACTGTGGCTTCTGTCTATGTTTGAGCTTTTTTTTATGTATAGGCCTCCATCCAAATATAATACATCTCAGTTAGGAATGAAGTGAGTATTTTTAAAGGGTTGATTGTAAAATTGTGGTCTTAATCAGAATATATATTAACTAAATAATGTATTTATGCTATCAAATACACCATGAAAGATTAATCTACATATTATAATGTAATTCAAAAAAATCTTTCAATAATAACATTGGCTGTATAACTTCTCAATGTTTTTATTTTTTGTAAATTATGCACAAACCAGCCTGGCAATGTTGCTTAGAATACCTCTGGTTTCAATCTTCAACATCAATAACAAAACAAACAATTAAAGCAAAAAACTGAAGCTTCACAAAATACTTCTTGATGAATAGAATATCAGCAGCGTAAATAGTTGGAAAATTGCTTTGCAATAACATTGTAAAGTTAGATTAAATTTTTAATTAGTGAAATAATTTTGAAATATAATTTTAATGTTGAATATTTCTTTGAAAAATATGTATAAAGATTTGATTTATTCATTTAATGTACATGATTTATTTGCTGTGGTCAAAGATGTGATTATCTCTGGAATAAAAGGAGTTCAAAATTAATATAAATCATTATTTATTCCTAAATTTAAAAAACAATGATTTGAATTTGTGTAGAATTGCTGGAATTCACAGGGACAAGCATAATGTCTCCTTTTTGGTCCAATCACCCCAAATACTTGAGTTTAAAATATCTCTTGTGGTATAGGCTCCCTCACCTTCAATGGTAAACCAAGGACAATTAGGATAACTATGTGATGACCACTAGGGTAAAGACAAAACATCTGTGTAGGTATTGTTACACTTATTTTTATCTTTTGGTTTTTGGAGTTTCTGAATAAAACTGTTTGAATCAGACATACATTATTTATTCTTGGTTGGTCTCATGTTTACTATGATACCTATGTCTAAATTTTTCATGTGCCAAAATAACAGGTCATTACCAGCATGTTCAGATTACTATTTTTTATGATTAATTTCTTCCACTTTGAAGTCTATAATAATTTGACATACTTATTTTCAGGTATTGTTTTAGTGCTTGAACAGTGACAGTGAGCTAAAGATAGTAGCACTTTTTAAGCAATTATTGAGCATTTTTGATCTAACAATGCTTATAAGAAAACTGCTTAGAATGAGAGTGTCTGAGAGAAACAACTCAGAAATAGGAGCATATGGGAAAATTTCTACCATCAGATTACCATGAAGTTCAAATAATGCTATGGTGGGGTTGTAGCTCTTTAAGTGGGCAGCCATCTTCATGTGTAAATATATCCTTTATAGTGGCAAAGATATTGACAATATCTGAAGAAATAAATGGCTAGAATTATGTGGGATTATTTAGATCTAGAAAATTTCAATAACAACATTAGTGCATAAATCACATATCTTCAGTTGTCATAGATCATGATATTCATGCTATCATGGTAATTCTTTTATACAAGTATGTTGCTTAACTCTATGAAAATAACAAATTATTTTTTTATAAATAAGGGCAATATAATAATGGATTTAAGCTTATTCTCAGGATTAAACTAATATCTTAGTGAATTACACAAAATTATCCCTATGAAGTATACAATGCTGTTTAATTGCCTGTGTTCTAGTGTCATTGAACATACTTAGACTTAAAAATCAGAAAAGAAAATATGTGCATATGAAACAAAAAAGTGAATCTGATTTTCATGCTTTCACAAAAACTTTAAGTGTATGTTCACTTTCAAAATCCAAGTTATCTAGGTGAAATCATCTCTTAATAAAGAATAAATTATAATATTAAAAAAACCAATCATCTTGCTTGTATTTACACAGCATTATGGCTTCATCCTGACAAAATGAACATGTTTAAAATGTCTCTATATAGATTTAGGTAATGCATGACTTTATGTTTCTGAATAGCTCAATTTATAATAAAAGAGTAATCTTAAGTCATATTTAGCTATTTTTCTCCTATACATCAGAAAACGTTATAAACAGAATTAGTTCAATAAGTAAAAAGAAAATGTCTCCTGAGAATTAATCTTCTATGCTGGCATCGGGGCTGCTTGTCTGAAGCTGGAAAACACATATCCCTTCTTCCCTTAGAAAGGTTATATATCCCTACTGACTATACACAAGAAAATTTCATGCAATTTAATGATCTTAGCACATTTTGTTTTCTTATAGTTTACAGAAATAGATGTATGCATTTGTAAGATGTTACCATCTCTTTAGGAAAACAGTTGCCATATCTATAACACATTTTATGTTTCACAATTCATACTTAATTAGTTTAATGTCATTTTTTTTTACAATTTGTTTCTTCCAGCCTTTTTATGATCTTCATACCATGAAAACTTGTAAAGACAATACTGCATTCATGAGGCCTCCGACTGGAATAAGCCAGAAAAAGAAAGACTGTATGTAAAGAAGATAAGCAAGAAAGACATAATTGGTAAACATAAAGACACTGAGCCAGAAGATAGTCAGGACTGAGGAGATAGTGATCTTACAGTTCAATTAAGTGTGTTAGCACTATATAATTATGCCATATCTTAATAAATCTTTCATATTTACAGAGGAATTTTATTGCTGTTTTATTATTTAATGAACTCCATAATGGGAAACGTATTTAGAGAAACTGAATAATATCCTAATATATTAGTGCAGTAGTTAGTGAAAAATATGACTTTAAGAAATTTCCTCAGGAACCCATGTACATTGTAAGTAGGAATAAGTGAAATGTATGTTACTGCACAAAAAATATTTACTTACATTTTTACAAACAATATGCCTTTGAGGCTGGAAAGTATTTTATTGTATAACACACTATTTATGCATTACAGCAATAGTGGACATAAATAGCATTTTTGTGTTATACAATACACACAGTTTTTTTATGCTATTTATTCACTAGACTCTTTTCCATTTTGTGTGTTCCTGACATCTTGTTGAAAATAAGTTAGCTCAATACTTGGGCTTATTTCTAGTTTTAATAGCCAATTTCTTAGTAAATGTTGTTAGGTTTTAGAAAATTAGTTTCAGACAAAACAGAAAACAAATGTTGTTACAATTTACTAAATGAAAGTTTAGTGGAATAAGAAAGTAAAAATGAGTGCAAAAATTCAGTTAGATATATATATATTAAATTATCTAATAAACTTTCTGTTGGCTACTCTTAACAATTATGTCCCCTAATAAATTTTTAATAGCTTCACAACAAAGATAATAAGTAATGATCTGAAGTTAGTTTATTTTTTCCAAACATATTTTAATTCAACATATATGTAAAAATTAATGTTTACTATATGTCCATTAAATATTCATTTAAAATGCATATGTAAACAAAAATTACATGTTGAAGATTAATTAATGTATATGTGAACATGTGTATATATAATAGAATTTGATTAATTTATTTTTATTCAAATTTTAGTCATTAGAACATTTACAAATGCATCATTGATATTTTTAAATGAAGTGTCCCATAATAAAAGAAGGCAAAGGCAAATGAGTTGACTCAAAGGTCTTAGAAAATAGTATGCTTTCCTGATATCAGAGATAGCCCCATTTTCTCCAGATATTATAGTTCAGCAAAATAATAGTTGAGGAAAAAACAGTAAAACCCTAGCAAAATTAATGTCACTGGCAGAATTAAAAATAAACAAACTATTGATGGCTGTTAGGTCATTCATGTGTATTTCTACCTTAAAATGTAAGGTCTGAGGAAATGCTTGAGAAAGATGCCAGACTACAGTAATATGTAAGAGCAAAGAACATTTATTTACTATACCAGCATATGCACAGTCATTTACTTGTACAAAAGTGTGATGACTCTGAAATGAGGGTGCTTGTTGGCTACTTTTAAGTACAGCTAAGATGAGTTTCAAGATCAGCTAAAAAATTGGTTAAGGAAGTAGCAGTAACTTTAGTATATTTCTGATTGGCTGCGGTTTATTCTTATCATTTTTGGACACATCTCCACAAACTTAGATGTAGTTCTGAGGAAGAGTGCTGGGTTTGTCATTGAAATACTGTGAAGCTAACTTAGGTCCTTTGTGTTTGTTCTTTTCATATAATCTGAATGTAAAGTTCATGTAAATAAGTGGCTCTTTATGGCAAAAACAAATCCCCAAAAACAAAAGAACCTGTTTTGTCCTCAGAGAACTGCATCTTAAATTAAGTTGTAAAAAGTGGGAGACTTTAACCTCTTCAAAAACAATAGTGACACTGAAACTATATTAAAGCTCACAAATAAACAAGGTTTATACTTTAAGAGATAGCCTCTCTTCTTAGGAAGCCATGAGGTGATATTTAGTTCAGACTTCTAAAAAATCTTGGGCAAAGTGATAGGACATGCCTGAACAAGGCTGTGGGTGCCATGGAGTAGATACAGTGTTATAGGAGAAACAAGAAACATGAATGTGCTGATGCTTCAGTCTTAGCTCTTAACTTAGATGCTTTGTTGTCTAACATCCTGAAGGCTTAAAATAGTCTTGACCCTATAGATCCAATCAAAGAACATTCGATATAGATCACTGAGTAACTCAGGTGACTAGGAACAATTACTACAGCTTTTGTTTTAATGCATATTCAAGCATTATAAATGTTAATTTATATTATTTTAATATAATATGTATACACATTTATACAAATATATGCAACCTTTTCTTTTCTCATTGAGAGATACCAGGGTTGATTCCATTATTTATGAGTAATACATTGATAAAAATGTGCATATATATTTATGTGTTCTTTCTTGACTTGAGTTTCTTGGGAAATTACTCAGGAGTAGTATACTTGTATTAAATACTAGTACATTTAACTCTCATTTCCAGTTACTGCACTAAATTGCATCCCACACACCATTAGCATGTAAGGGATATTCATTAGCACTTCTTTTAATTCTGTGCTCATTTTGTTCAACATAGCCAGTCTCACCATAAAGCTCTTTGTATATTTTGTTTTTATTTTTCTACAGAATAAAGGTGTAGACTATTTTTCATATATTTATTGATCATCTGTATTACTTTTTAGAGCTGTATATTTAAATTATTTATGTATTTATTGGCTGTATTATTTATTTTTGTGTGTGTAATTTTTAAGTTTTAGATATATTCTGAATGTTAGTTTCCTGAAGGATGGATAAAGAGAAAAAAGGTTTTTACCATTCTTTGGAATGCTTTTTCACTTGAAATTGCTTCCTTTATTTCTGAATAAGAGTTTTAATTTCTGTTACTTTTTTTTTAAGTTTGGTATTATTAAGATAGTTTGGAGTTTAGACAAAAGCTGTACTTTACAGTTGCAGAGGCATGAATTAATAATCAAATGGGGGAATTAAGGTTACACGTAAAACTTGAGGACCCACAAAAAGTATTCTCATTTTTATTTATTCAAATATAATAAATAGAATGAAATGATTGAAAACATATGAAGAAATGATAAAATTTTATAAGCAAATTTATAATTATTTCAACACTTATTATATTATATCACATCAGTAGCTTTAAAAGCCTTGAATTCACATCTATAACTGATAGTACATATAAACCAAGTCCACTGAAGTAAATATAAAAAATGTAACACAGAATATAGTGAAGATAATTTGCAAAAAACCTAATAGGACACCAATTCTATTTTAACCCTAATTATTATTTAATAGGAAACAATTGCTGTTATATCTTCTTTGAATGTTTAAAGGAATAAACACTGATTAATTTGAAATACCACATTATATCAGTTTATTCAGACTTGGATAGAAAAAAATGAAGGTTTATGGTGATTGTGTGGATAATTCACATACAGTACTGAGATGTGCACATTGAGGTGTTTAAATGTGATTGTCTTAATTGCACAGCAACAAAAGTGATTTCACACATTTTTTTCAGTGTACTTACCAAAGTAAAAAATTTGTTTCAAGACATAGTTTTGATGGAAAATTTTAAAATTTTGGCATGCAAAAAAAGTGTCAAAGATTTAATATATAATAACAAAATAGTGTCCTGATTGTTTTCATCTGAAACATATTGATTATAAGTAGCCTTATTGGCTTATATTGTTCTAAATATTTCTGATTTTATATTTGTCAAAGAAAGTCATCAAAACCCCATTATGCAACCAATTGAATTATTGGCATATGTATTTTCTTAAAATCCTTCTATATTGCTGTACGTATGTGAATAAAATTATACTTAGACAAGTTGCAAGTAAAATGGTAACAGAATATTTGATAACATGTATCTCTCATATTTTTATTTCTGCTATTGCCTTCAGTTTATTTTAGATATCCATGGAAGAAAGTAAGTCACAGAATGGAAGCTGGATAATATTATTTTCAACAGTGCCTTTAATTCTGCATTATTTGAAATAGGAGAAATTTATTTTTAATAACACATGCACAATGAACCACAGCATTGTTAGAGAGTTTATGATTCTTGGACTCACTCAAAAGTCTGAGCTTCAGGGAATTCTTTTTATTGTCTTCTTTTTCATCTACCTCGTTGCTTTCTTTGGTAATATGCTAATTGTCATTGCCATAATCTATAACACCACCTTGCACACCCCCATGTATATTTTACTTCTGGCCTTGGCTATTGTGGACATCATCTGCACAACAAGTATTATACCAAAAATGCTGGAAACAATGATAACATCAACAAATTCAATCTCATATGGGGGCTGCATGTCTCAGCTCTTCTTTTTCACATGGTCCCTTGGGGCTGAGATGGTTCTATTCACTACCATGGCTTATGACCGCTACGTGGCCATTTGTTTTCCACTTCGGTACAATACTATTATGAACCATTTCACATGTGCAGCCTTGCTCAGCATTGTCATGGGTATTGCCATAACCAATTCCTGGGTGCACACAGGTCTCATTCTGGGTCTGACTTTCTGTGGACCAAATACCATTGATCACTTCTTCTGTGAAATACCTCCACTGCTAGCTTTGTCCTGCAGCCCTGTGAGAGTCAATGAGGTGATGGTTTATGTTGCTGATATCACCCTGGCCGTGGGAGACTTCACTCTCACTTGCATTTCCTATGGCTTTATCATTGCTGCTATTCTTCGAATCCGTACCACAGAAGGCAAGAAGAAAGCCTTCTCAACGTGCTCGTCCCATCTTATGGTGGTGTCTCTTTACTACTCCCCTGTGATTTACACCTATATCAGACCTGCATCTAGCTATACATTTGAAAGGGACAAGGTGGTAGCTGCACTTTATACTCTTGTAACTCCCACACTGAATCCAATTGTGTACAGTTTCCGAAACAAGGAGATGCAGGCAGGAATTAGAAAAGTGTTTGCATTTCTGAAAGTCTAAAGGTTTCTGAAATACATACATTATTCCTGTAAAACAATCCCCTATAAAAATCTCAAATTGATATATTTATGTACTTCCACCACATGTAATTATGGTACGTAGAAGAGAGAGTGATGAGAGGGGGAAAGAATTTGAACAAGGGGATACATGGATTAAAAAATGAGACTTTATTCAAAAAGAAAAAAGAAAAAAATATATACTCTCCACCGTAAAAAAAAAATAGAACCTTGGACAAATGATTCAGGGGAGAATTTATATAAAACAAAATTAGTCACATTAGAATGTATAAGCATGATCAAAACAGCCATTCCAAATGTTTTATAGAATCAACTAATATACTACGTTAAGTAAATACCAGGCACTTATCCACTAATATAGGTAGATATGAAAATAATCCAAATTTCCATATAAGATGTATTCAAATTTGAAGTTACAAATGATCCCCTAAGTATTTAGGGAATTTATATATCTTATAAAAATCTGTTAGTAAATGCTATTAAAATAATAATTGGTTTATTTCCCAAGTGACAAGAAGCAAAGTCACCAAATTGATTTATGAGTTAAGTGGGGACTGACACATAAAAACAACATAAGAGGTTGAGAGATAGGTCATTATGCAAGAATGATTGCTTCGAAAAGAAGAGAACTTAAGTCCAAACCCAAGCAGTCAGATAAAACACATGCATGGCCACATATACATGCAATCACAAAGTTAGAGGCTGAGGACAGGTATATCCAATCAGATTAGCCAAAACATTCAGCTTCTGCTTCATTGAGAGACCCTGTCCCTATATACAAATGTGAACAAATACACAACACAATATGTACACACATCAGATAATTCTGTTACAAGTTTATGATATATTATCTCTGAGCAGTGATCATTGATATCTTCTAAAATTGTTTGAACACAGAAGGTGTAAATAAACTAATCAAACAAACTTAACATAAGAATTCATTGAAGCTGCTGTAGATCTTTATATAATATGACACCACTGAAAGATATCAACATTCAGGTGATTCATAGTACATACTACACATTTTCTTTAAAAGTATAAATACAAGATAAAACATTAAAACAATAAAGGCTATACAGGTTGCCAATTAATAACATAGTATAGGTCTCTTTTGTAAGCCCATGCTATAAAACAATGTATAAAAATAATAAAACACATTGAAACTACTTATTCCAAGTACATCTATTGTAGTGATACTATTTTTTGTCAATATCCTTTATTATTAGAACATATTAATTACATATAATAATCTGCTTCCTTGTAACATTTTATACATACCATAAAATATTTTAGTCTTATTGATTACCAATTACCTTTCCTTCCATTAACTTCACTTCCAATTTATATAGTATATAGAGAAAAAATTTTTACTCAGATAACTAAAATGAATAAAATATTCTCATTATGAAAGTAGAAGAATTAGGAGGTAGTAATGATTTTTAAGAAGTATTAACTTTACTTGGATAGCAATTTTTAAATAAAACATCATCATATTAAATGATAAGAATATGTAAAAAAAGGAGGTTAAGGCACCATGGAAGAAGTTGAATGGGGGTGGTATAGTGAATCTAGATGGAGTTAGGAGAGGAGAAAAGGGTGAATTTATGCAAAATACATTGTATAAATGTATAAAATTCACTAATATATTAAAATATTATCAATATAGAGTAAAATAAGTAATAATCTTGTAATTTCTTATTATGTAAGATATTAATAAATCATCTAATAGCTTCTGATATATTTTCATTTTAATTTTAATCACACTATCTAGAGTTCTGTTTCCTGTGGACTACTTAATGTTCCATTGTATAGATATGTATTTTATGGAACTTTATTGAACAAGTTTTCAATTGAGAAACAACTTGCAGTATATTCTGTTATTGAAATAAACTGTGCTGGAAGAAATTAAAATAAAAAGTGGTACTGAGTTAACTTATTCATGAATCACTTTGCCTTTTCCACAGTGTGTAGTCTTGTTAAAATAAGAACATAAGTTTCAGACTTTGCTATTTCTAAGATTACTCAAATAGATGTTTCATTTTTTAGAAGTAGAAGCAATTCATATGAATCATCTGAAAAAGAGCTAAATCCAAACAACATTGATAAGGAATCTTCAACACATAGTCTTACTATCACTTTCTGAAAAGACAACCAAGAGCAATGTCTATGGATTGTCAGATTTGAGGAATGTCTATGGAAACTCATAAACCAATACGTCCAAAAAGTTAATTCATTCCTGGTACTAACACTTTTATTTGTGATTCTATGGTATCTGTGGAAGGCATTGTATTCCATTTATATATAGGGTACGAACATTGAAATATCAATCATGTATATGTACATATTTTAGGAAGCTTTTATAGTAATAAGTTCTTATATCTACTCCTCAAAATTTTAAGTTATAACTATCCTTTTCTGTACCACTCCATCTACCCTGTTCTCTATCCCCATCACCTTTATTCTTTCTGTTTTATTATTATTTCTTTTATAGAACCTGAGTAGTATCATCTTTCCATTAAACACCTCACCACCCATACCAGGATATCTTATAACTTTTCAGACATAAATGACTACTAAAATTTAATCACTTATCTAAAGATTCAAAGCTAGCATGTATTGATAAAGGGGAACATGAAATATTATTTTTGTGAATAGATTATTTAACTGAGAGTGGTTATGGCCAGCTCCACATATTTACCTCCAAATTTCATTTGTTACTGCTAAATAATATTCCATTTTATATATGTACCACATTTGTCCATAACGTTTGCCACCTGATGAATATCTAGGCTGTTTCTACATTACTGTATAGTAATTGGAGCAGCATTAAACATGAATGAGAAAATTTCTATGTAACATAGTGTACAATAGCTTCAGAATGTTTCCAGGCATTGTATAATTAGCTAATATAGTAAATCTAGTTTTAACTTTGTAAAAATATCTACACTTATTTTTATATTGACCACACCAGTCTTCAGTTGCCTTAAGAGCAAATAGTTTTATTTTTTCAACAACTTCTCATTTATTCCTTTTAAATTTTACCAGTTTTAACTGCATAAGAAAAATTTCAAAACAGTTTTATTTGGCATTTGCCTGATGGCTAAACATGTTTAAAATTTAAAAATCTCAGCCATTCGGTTCTTATCTTTCTAAACTTTCTGTATATTTCCATGTTTATACATTAAAACAAATTCTTTCTTTTTGATGATTATTATTTTAAGTTTTATGTTGCTGTACATTCTTAACACAAACCATCTGTCAGATAAAACTAATAAAGCATTTTTTTTTCATTCTGAAGGTGACATTTTTGCTCATAAGATGATGGTTTACAAACCTGTAATTTTATTCTCATTGACAAATTTTCATAGGATAGGAAAGGCATGATTCTGGATGGGGCAGAGAGTCATTAATATTTTTACCTAAATACAAATTACCTAAGTAAAAATAATGAATAGCCTGGCAAGACATAAACACTGTTGTAATACTGGCATAACTATAAGAATAGCTAAACATATTCTAATTAGATTTACAATCTTCTGCACAACATGAAGCTCATGCCTAGCATGCTAACAGAACTAAGAATCTATCACTAGCTAGTGCATAAGCCCTAGTGAAGAACCTCATATTTCTATTTCTTTAATGAGCATAGTAACAAACAGCTCCCTATGTTCTTATCATTATACCCATAGATAAGTGTGTCAATCAACACATATCAGAGAAACTTTTATTTTCAGATGTTTATTAATACAAAAACCCATTACTGTTCAATACCCAAAGAATAAGAGACATGGGTGTTCACCTCCAAATAGGAGATCTTTATTATGGTTCCTTCATATATTATATAATACATTATATAATATATAATATAATAAATATATAATATATGATATGTAATATATAATAAATAATATATAAAATATATAATATATAATATAGATAATCTCAAAAGAGTGGAAAATTGTAAACTCCACAGATAGATAAAGAGATGGCATTTGCAACAAAGATGATTTTGCTGAGCTCAAAATGGTTGTTGTAGTCATAAACTTCTGGTGGTTATTTCTGCTTCTATAAAGTCTTTACAATATCAAACTAGCAAATTAACATCATGAATAGTACTTAAATAATGAATTTGCTTGTTTATACTTTTCAAAATAATTTTAAATAAGCTGTACTGGATGCACTTTTCTTATTATTTCCTAATTATATAAATATTACAATAATATATCATAGGGTAATTCTAAATGGTGGAAAGGATAATATAGACTGGCAAGGACACCACTGACCTAATGAATAATACTTTGGGAGTTGGAGAGATGGCTCAGTGGTTAAGAGGGCTTGCTGCAAAATATGGGAACTGGGGTTTGGATTTCAGCACCTTTAAAGAATCCAGGCTCTAAACAAAAGAAGAGCAAAAAGAAAAGCATGTCCAAGCTGCAAATCACAACCACTGAACAGCATAGGATTTCAAACACCTAGGACTGGCACCTTGGAGCCCACTCCCTCTGGAGGAACACCTGACTCAGTCTTGATGTTAGGGTGAGGAAACTGGATCTGCCAGGAGTGGATGCTGAACTAAGCCATATTGGGACCTCTGGACCTCCTGCCCTTGCTGGGGGAGGGGAGAGGGGGAGATGTGGAGAAGAGAGAGTGACTGGAGGGGTGGGATGGTTAAGGGACCTTGAACAAGGATATACATGAATAGAAAATGTGACTTTATTCATTAAAAATTAATTCAGGCATACTACTAATGCCTTTATCTACAGCTCTGAGAGATCTACCCAAATGTTTTTTACTCCAATTTCACATGTATACACATGAATACACACACACACACACACCAAGAAATCTAAAAATATAATAGTATTATTATGATTTGCCTGGATTCTATCATATCTCATCTGTCTTAGATACTTTTCCAAACTCGGTGTCATAATAGCAAATCATAATGTGAACATGTTAAGATAAAAATGAAAACATGCTAACATTTTATTATTTGAGTTACCTTAAAATTTTAAAAGGAAAAAATTGAGATCGAGGTAATGCAAGACGTAAAGAGTGTTTAAATTTCAAATTCATGTTGAGAACAGTAAACAGAACATAAATTAAAACGACAGAATAGGACTTTCCAGAAATCATCCCTTCAAGAAAACATAAATTTAAACAATAACACGAGCATTCTGGTACAAAAATATGTAATTGTCCCATAGTTATAATCACCAATTTTGTTGGCATAGTTTAATACAAGAAAGTAAATAGTGATAATAGCTTTAGTTTTACATTAACTAGGTATTTCTCTCCTAAACAGGAGGCACAGCATAATGCTATAAATATGCTATCTGTCTTGGGAAAATACATTGAAGATAGTATATAACCTGGTTTTAGATACCAACAATGTACACTGTAGGGAAAACAGAAGTAGTCAGATATTATTGTCCCTTTCTTTAGGCAAGTACCAATATAATGAATTTCAAACTGTCCTACACTATACAATCACCTTATCCCCTGCCAGGAACATTTTGATTGACTCTAAAAAATTGGAGATTTGTAATTGTTACACAAAAGTACAAACTAAACTATTCAAGAATTAAATAAAACTTAAAACTCATAAAAATAAGTGAGCAAATTATAACACACAATAAGTAACAAGAAATTGTAAATAAATTAAAAACATTAAGGTAGTTTATAAAATAAAAATAAAGTTGGAGTTGAAAAAGAAATCATAATCAAAAGCATCAGTGACAAGAATTTTTGTGCATTATTTGTGAGGATATATACTGACCTATCATGGAGGCTTGTAAGCAGTGAAATTAAACTGTTGTAAAATAGTAATCCAGCAGTTGAGCACACATTTAAGGAAAATAAAATCAGCAGATTTAAAAGATATTTGTGCATGTTTATCGCAACATGATCATGGCATTTGACACATGGTTTAGCCATATATTCACCCTAGCAAGAATACATAAATATGGATTGCATATACTGTTCACTGATAATAATAAATTAACTCAGCCAGGCATAGTAAAAACATACTTATAACCCTAACATGTGGGAAATGGAAGCTGACAAAGTAAGATTTCAAGGTCAAAATTGTCTAGATAGAAGTATGAGATCAGTCTGTACTACATAAGACAGAGTCTAAAACTAAAACTTGTCACTTGGAAATGGAATAATCTTGGATGGCATTATGTTATGGAAAATGAATCTTCACAAAATGAAAATATCACATAATACAACACACTGTAGAAGCTAAAAATTTTTTATTTAAAAATAGAATGATAAGTAAGCTTGGGATAACATAGTTATAGTTATCGGTGGAGAAAGTTGGAGAGATATGGTTCCAGATACTCATACTTTAAAAGGGAAGCAGGAATTCAGATGGCATGTAATAAAACAAAATAGCTGTAGTTATTTACACTATAGTCTGTCTTTTTTTGGAAATTGTTAGAGCAGAAATTGTGGTTTTACCACACAAATAATGACAAGCAAGTGATCTCTTAATTTGTTAAATTTATTCACTTAGCAGTACATTTGCTTACAAATTCTTCCATGTAATAAGTATATATAATTTTGAATGTCACTGATATATTAAAAAAATATTCTCAGATGAAATCCATAGCCAAGAGGCTGCAAAAATAACATTTATATCCCCATATCAGAATATTTTACTGAAGATATTCCAAAACATAGAAAATAATTTCCTCTTCTATATGTACCCTATATGTATATGTGCTTTGTAAACCTTGAGTATAAGGACATGTTCATACAGCTCACATATATGATTCATAATAAATTATTACATAATACTTTTATTCATAATACTGAATACCATCACATGCTATATTTACTTATCCATGCAGCAACTGAATTCTAGGCTGAATTCATATGTCAATTGCAATAAATTTGTAGAGATCTCATTTGGAGATACTGGTTTAATTTTGTTTAAATGCAAACTCAGCCACTGGATTACTGTGTATAATGGCTGCATACGTTTACTTTTGAAAAGCATTCAGGACATATCAATATGTCAGAATTCATCAATATGCCAACATTATTTTTATATTTAATAAATGTGAAACAATGAAAAAAGATTCTAGAAAATCTTGCCCAAAACTGGTGCCTCAACCACTGAGTTCATGCCAACTCATGTGTTGGCTCTTTAACACAACATTGAGCAGCTGTCTCTCTCCTATTGCTTATATTAAAAAAATATATTCTTAAGTTTCTATGTCAAACATATTCCACTACAATGTCATATATCCTAAAAATTTTTATTCAGTTTTACATAATTTTAGAAGACCTTCATAACTTGAAAACACGTATTTTAGTGCTTGGTAAAGTAGCATACCAAACAGAAAAAGAGTAAACTAATTAGTGCAGTAGGAAATTGAGAAGGATGATTACTAATACAACTTGTTTTATTACAAAAGTTTTATAAGATGATAAAGTTTTTCTTTTTTATTATAGAGAAGGTGGAAATATGAATAAAATCACATATCAGTGACTATAACTCATGTCATGTTGGCTATTCTGTATAGGGAAGTGGATGAATAATTTTCTTATAATTGAGGGTGTGTGTATAAATGTGTGTGCTTTTTAAATAGAATGTTATATTTTTTCTTTTTTACAGGGTACACTGTCACTAGTTTTGGGCTTTATCCATAACATAAATAGGTATGCAAACACTGAGAAATTGAAAAGCCTTTTATGAATTGAATAACTTAAATAGTGGTTTTGCTTTACAGAATGTAAAATAACTATATCTGCAGTCAGTCAGAATTTTATTATAATAGCTGGTGTGTAGCATAGTTAAAATACTTGAAGAAGTGTAAGATTAAAGTATAAAGTTATGTATTTGTCTGAAAAATCAGTCATTATACATAGGAAAATATATTTTATTGGAAATATTTTTATTTTAACAGCTAGTAAGCAGATGCAGATAAGCCTGCTTGAATAAAAACAAAATAATTAAAGAGTTCAACTACACCACTAAGAACCCATAGTGAAGTTATACTTCAAGTAAGTGAGTTAGATAGTAATGTCCTTCTCCCCTGACACTTCAAAACACAGAGGAAATCTGTCCAATAATAAACAAATGGCTGTGTTGTTTATGAAAATTACAGCTAGTCCCAGAAGAAACCTGAAATATTCTGTCCAAGTTTTTCTTTGATTTTATTGTTGCCTAGCTACTTACAAATCAACTAAGGAATTCATTATTGTAGTACAGCTAAGTTACATACCCTGAGGTTATTTTCTTAACTTCTCCTGAGATCAAACTGAAAGTTCATGTCCTTGTAATTGTCTGTACCAAATTGTAACTTTTTAATTGTCACAGTGTAACACTTTAACAAGTCCCCTGACATACCCAGAGCTGAAGCATAGCTGGCAGACATTTCAACTCCAGAAGGTTCATAATAAATAACATAATTCTAGCAAAGTTCCACCCCTATGTTTAAGCATGAAGTTTTTAATTTAAAATTTCACTGGGATATGAAATGATGAAATTCTTTGAAATTAGTTTAATAGTATTATTTCAGGCATTTTCGTCAGTGCAAGGCAATCACAGCTTAGATTACAGAATTAGATAATTGTAAGAATTTTGCTTTCTACACTAAATTTATTTATTTTCCTATGGGTGCCTGTGCACATTTTCAGTCACTTTCAGAAAACAGGACAGAACAGGGTATAACACAAACAGACAAACTCAAGAAGATAATAAGATAATATCCCACAACTTCTAGACAATAAATTCTGATTTTATAGTTAAATTCACAAAGGCATACATTACCTATTTTCTTTGCTATTTCTACACAGTGATATATAAGTAGACAGACCAAAATATTTTCCCTTGAGACTAAATAGACTAGATAACTTCCCAATAAGAGCACAAAATTGAATTATATATACACCTACAAAGTGTTATTTGTAGCCTCATCTAAACATTTCTAATTTTTTACATTTCTTCATGTTTCTATTTTAAATTTGTCTTTTGACATTTTCTTGAAGAATGTAATATTACTTCTATAATCCATTTACTTTAAATATACATACATTTGTAAACATGAATAAAACTATTTTATTTTGGCATAATTATTATTATATATGACCATCTGCAGAAATTTTGGTATTTGTAACCAAATATTAAACATTTGGTATTAAATAGCTTTTGTAAATATATATATATGTATATATATACAATAATATTTATGAGAGTTTATGCTTGTGTGGTTATGCTTGGTATTGGAGACAAAATCCAAAATTCTTCTTATATTCTACAATTGGAATAAGTCTTCATATCTATTTTAGTATTTTACTGTAATTTAGAATTATATTTCTTCATTCCTCTAGTTTTAAATTGGTCCATGCAGTTCTCAAGTATATATCTGTGTAGCATATTTCTCCTATGTGTTACCTATCAAATACAATATTGTCAACTCAATCTTAATAGTTGCTTGTCATCATCTTATATAAGACATTTGGTAAAGCACATCTTACTGGAGAACTGTATCATAGAAACTAAGCCTACATTTTAACGCAGTCATTCAGGAGTTAGAGCACATGCTAGAAATAGAAGCCAGAACACATTCCAAGGCTCTAGCTTCCATTTCTACTACCTGGAAGAAACAAATGAAAAGCAACCACTAGAGCAATGGAAAATCCAAGTAGAATAGTATTATTTCATATAATCTAAAATTATTCAGGCTATACAGTTATATAATTTTATATTTATTAATATGTTCATATGTAATAAAATTCTATGTATATCTTTCACAAGTTAGAACTATGAGCAAAATATTTTATATGCTTCATTTATAAATCTGTAAATTGATATTCAGAACTATGTTAATGTGATACATGGGAGGTTTTGCTACAGGCATTTGTTCACAGAGGATAATCTACATGGAACTTTAGAAGGCTTACATCAATCCATCTGAGAGAAAACAAATACAGAAATTGACAGAAAATGTGGAAATAGAGAGGAAGTGAAACATGGCAATGATAGTATTAATAATTTGTTGTTTTCATAAAAATTCTGAGCTGAGTGGATTTTTGTTCTCATTAATCTCAAAGAAATCATGCATATGTTAGTGTATCCAATGTTTACTTAAACTTAAACAATCCAAAATATATAACATTTTCCAAACAGTATCTTCTACATGAGAAATAGTAGCAACTTTTTAAAATTATAAATAAATTTACCAAGAGACTGCAGGCTGTATAGCTGTTAATCATGCCATGTAGGTTGTGATGACTGAGAAACTTACCACCATTCTATCTAGGATCCGAAGGAGGACTGTCCTAATACTGCTTCCTGAATGAACAATCAGACTTGATAACTTCAGAAAAATAAAAACATAAATCATATCTATTAAAGTAGTTTTGGTGATTGTCAAACTGATTCAGAATACTTACAGACAAAAGATTCTCGATTAAAAAAAGATGTGAGATATAAGTACCTTATTCCTAAACCTAGCATTATTACTAAGAACATCATTTAAGTCTCTGCTTTGTATAATTGTAGAGCAGATTCTTATTATACAAACTAATCTAAACTTAATCTCATAATCCTGTTATGATCTCATGAATGCTCAGATTACTAAATAAATCACTATTGCAAGTTTAAATGTTTCTAAGATAGAAGAAAGTACATGAATATAATTTACTTACAAGAATAGTATTAAAAATTGATTCTTGTTCCTGTGATCTGTAATAAAGCATTGACCTAAGTAAAACTGTTCATTAAATTTACATTTTTTAACCCTATAAAACCCATGGCACTTTATTCAGACATTTCCAGAATGAAACTCTACTTCAGGTCCATTAAAGTGTGTGTGTGTGTGTGTGTGTGTGAGAGAGAGAGAGAGAGAGAGAGAGAGAGAGAGAGAGAGAGAGAGAGAGGTAGATTTTGTTTGTGTTCTTTCCACTTATTTTTGTAAATTTAAATAAAAAATAGGGGGCTGGAAAGATGGCTCAGAGGTTAAGAGCACTGACTGTTCTTCCAGAAGTCCTGAGTTCAATTCCCAGCAACCACATGGTGACTCAAAACCATCTATAATGACATCTGGTACCCTCTTCTTTATACTGTATAAGTAATAAAATAAATAAATTTTTAAAAAATAGTTATTTCTTTTGTTTGAATGGGAAGCTAAGATGTATGTATACACGAGGAACAAATATTAAGTACACACTACTTTGAAGCTAGAGTACAATCTTACATGTTTTTCGAAAATAGTACATTAAATTTTCTTATATATGAGGGAATAGGATTGTTGATATTTGAATGTAAATTATTCTTCATAGACATATATTTTAACATTGATTGTCAGCAGGTAATGCTGTTTGAGAGATTATGGAAACTTAGAATAGGAGCCTTTTTGCAGGGTAGAGATCTCTGGGTATAGGCCTTGAGTTTTTAATAGTTCAGCTTCAGTTTCTTTTCAATCTATGCTTCATGTGTGTGAATATTGAGAAATAAGACAGCCTCCTTTTCACATATCCATGGTCTAATTGCTGAGAATCATAAACTATAAGTACTCAGCCCTAAATGGTATTTTTGGTTTTATCATATATCAAAACTCAGAAGACATTTTGAGGGAAAAAGGCATTATATTATATTATATTTTATAATGTAAATGGAAAAAAGGAGTGTTGTGAAATGATGTTTTTTGGTCATAACGTGGCTGGTGCATGCATGATCGCACACTAGTATTACTGTCTTCCTTAGGCTCATGAAAGAAAAAGTCAGTCAAAATTTCATAATAAGTAGAACAAAACTGGTTATATATATTTAGTAAAATTATTCTGGAATATCAGAGGACAGAGCTTTCTCCCCAGGCTTTTGCTTTTGTTTCATTTGTTTTGATTTTGAGACAGGGTTTTCTGTACAACAGTCCCAGCTGTCTTGGAACTTGCTTTGAGACTAGACTGGCCTCACATTCACAGAGATACTCCTACGTCTACTTCCCAGACGCTAGGACTATGAGTGTCTATGATGAGGATATATAAAAAAATTGATAACTTCTGTGGAAGAATCATTATTCTTTAGGAGTATGGTCAGGTCACTCTTTGTCCATGTTTCAGTTAATAGCCATTACTCAGATACAAAATATAAAGTATTAAATATACTTTTAAGAAAAAGAAAAAAAGGATAAATTTGGAAATTAAATGTGTAGTGAAAAAATGGGAATAATTAGAGAAAAATGGAAGGTGAATATGAATATGTTTAATTGCATAATTTTATAAAATTCTCAAAGAACAAAGAAAAACACAATAGAAAAAATAAAGACACTAAAAGTTGAAAAGAGTAAAAGTATTAATATTCTAAAAATTATTGTTTTATTGAAAGAATTTAGATATTTACTACAATTTCAAACAAAATTCTAATAAAAATTTTCACCAATAAACAAAAAACAACTTAAATATTCATGTAAAAGCAAAAAATAAAGTGTCAAAGAATTCTGACTAAAAATTCACAACAATTAAAGATTTAGATCTAAAGGTAAATAACTAAAGCCTTGCCAGTTTTTATAAAATGTAAAAATGTATATTGTAAAAGAAATGAAGTCTTCAGCAAGTGGTTCTGCAGAACAAGATATGCATATGAAGAATGACAAAACAAGACTCTCAGCTCTCATACTACACAAAAAGTCATCTTCAAATTTTTCAAGGGTGTTACATGAGCCCAAAAACTCTGAAACTAAAATAAAAATTTGGGAAAACATCTCAGTTTATAGAAATATTCATGGAAAATTTGAATAAAAGTATAGTTGCTAAGTAAAACATGTCAAATAAAAAATTACCTCAAGAAGTTGAAAAATTTATATACGGCAAAGAAAATACTTAATCAAGTGTAGAGACATTCCACAAAAAATATAGGAGAAAAAGGATCATTTTCTAAAAAAAATTGACAAAGAATTAATAGCTAGAAAAATGAAAACAATTAACAAATTATACAAGAACTTAAAAACATAATTAATAAATAGATGATTAAGTGAAGTTTTTTCAAAAAATAAATAGCAATGGTGAACTATCATATAAAGCTTCACATAAATTTTTAAAAGCACCAGAAGACATTGTAGATATCAATTCTCATAATATATTGGCAAACAGTTTCAGTTGGTCTTCTTCCTGGTTCAAAGTATACAAGAATTTATGACTAGAATAAGACTAGTCTCTGATTGTGCCAGAGTCTGCTGATAGAAAATGAGGATTATTGAGACTAAAATTCAAGCTGTACTAACATTCAAATCTAATAAAATAACTACTGTATAAATAATTCTTAACTTTCAACATTGACATTCATGCTACTGTAATTATATATATATTTTAAAATAAAGAGGGTTAAATATAGTTTTTATTGTATATGTCACACTAATAGAATTATTGTATTTTAATGTTTACTTGTAATTTGCTTTATTTTTGTAAGTAGTATATGTCACAGCAAAAGCATTATATGTCATCCCTAAATAATGGAATAAATCCTTATCAGTAAGGGACCTACTTGTATCTTGAATATGTGATTCCCATCGATCACAAATGCAGAAATGTTTTTTCTTAAGTTTTCTATGCTATGTCGCGGAGTCACAATTTGAGGCAATCATTTTAAAAAGGATGTATCTCTAGTCAAATGTTAAATTTGTAGCACAGTTTTAGTCTTATTAGCAAGTCAGAATTGCACATCCAACTGCATGTGCATGCTTCTGAGTCACGTAATGTATTTTCTTCTCCTTTCTCCATAGTTTTCATCTGTTCTATCATATGCATTATGATAAATAACATTTTCAATTGTCTCAGTTTATAGTAATTTGTTATTCATTTTTTGTTGTTGAAGGTTTCCTGACTCATTTGGGGCCAGAGGTCGGACCTGCCCACGGCGGCTTTTGTCCCCCAAAGAAATGAATCAGACACTTACATTACATCATACTGTTTGGCCCATATCTTAAGCACATTACTAGCTAGCTCTTTCATCTTAATTCAACCTATTTCCATTAATCTGTCTGCCATGTGGCTCAGACCATGGCTCACCTGTGATTGTGAGCCATAGGGGTTGGATGGAGACTGACTAACTCCACCCCTCTCCTACATGCCTATCCTCTGATTCTCCACCCACTTCTATGGTGCTCTACATAGGTCAAACCAGTTACTTTATTGACATCATACAGAGAACATTTCTACCACATTTCCCCTTTTGTGTCTAATTAAAAAGGAAGGTTTCAATTTCCATATAGCAAAATTACAACAGAACAGCTCTCAAGCAGGAATTACAGTCACAATATCCAGTCTATTTGAATTCACAAAATTAAAGAGAATATTCCATTATCTACCTTATATTTGTGAGTCTAAAGTTTCATATCTAATATACCTTTTAAACCAAAAAGAACTATACCTATAATTATTAAACCTTCAACCACATCAAAGATCACAGAAGGATATATTATTATGCAAATAAACAGACATTGCAAGCAACTTCCAAAGTCTAGAAAATGACAGAGATGACATCTGTTTGCCTGGACAGTCACCCAAAGTTCCTTTGTAATGTTGGGGTACCATCTTCAGTCTTTATGGCCCAAAGTCTCTAGCATACCTTTCATGATGCAAGAAATCTGACACAGGCCATCAGTTGCTTCTCCTTGTGTCCAGAAGGATGCCTAGCAATGTTTTCTGCAAAGCAGGAACCCAAAGGACCATCTCAGCTTGTTCTGCCAAAGTTCAGAAGTCACTTTCTTATGGAACCTGCATATCCATTTTATACAGCATTCTATCAAGCAGTCAATACCAGAACAGTTTCTTGTCCAGTGGCTAACTGTTGCCACAAAGTAAATTCCACATGAAGTTTCTTCAATGCCCACCATTTTTCTGAAATATATTGGTGCTGCCAGGAACAGACCTACCTCACTGTCCAGAAAAGTCTAAGTTCTTAAACTAATTTAAATACCATATTCTGCATGTCTTTGAAGTGTTTGAAGACCACCTATCTAATTGAAATATATCTTTGTAAACCTACAAAACCCTAACTAACATGTCTATAAGTTTGGTTATCATAAATGACTATTAAGCTGCATTTCTCAATTACACATTACAATTTTAAATGAGTTACATCAGCATCATACCTTAATCAAGAGTAGAAAGATATATACAGCATAACAGAATTGACCTTAAGTTTATATCAATAAATCAAAATCCACTTATCTTTTCTAATCATTCCTATATATATTCTCCTCCCCCCTTTTCTCTTTTTTTAAAGAGATTGACTATGACCATTAACCATCTGTAATGAAAACAAACATTAATAAGTAATATTTTGGGGAAATTGGACGTAACTTTCTTTCTTTTACTATTTCCTGCTGTAAAAGGACATTGTTAATCACATGGGGTCTTGAAACTGGATCATCTCAACTGGCCATCTTGGAAGCTGAGAATGTTCAGGTACCTTGGCAAATGAAACCACATTTGCCTAGAACCAACCCACAGGTTTTGATCTTCTGTGGAGACAAAAACAGAAACTCTTTTCCCAAGCAGCATATTCTTATAAACAGATTTTGAAGTCAAGATATCTTTAAAGTGTATGTATTTGTATAACTTAGCAGTCTTAGCAATCAATTGTCTTTCTGAAATTAGCTCATTAAAAGTTAAAAAATTAAAAGAAAACACAATAACCATAATCTAGACTCTCTTTTTATCTGCCATCTTTATGTGGCCTTTTTATCTTTATTCCTATTTCTCTTTCTTAAAAGGTTTTCTTTACCCTTTTTTTCTTTCTCTCTCTCTGAAGCCTATGCATAGTTTACATACATTGTACCCCATTTAGAGGTTTTGTGTGTCTAAATCTGTTTAATTGAGAATTCTTAATCATTTTCTAACCCAAAGAGCTTTTAAAAATGTTGATATCACTTTAATTGCTGGCTCCACTCCCTTTGATTGCTTTTCAGTATGGCAGAGGAGCCCGCTGCATCTCTGCCACTGATGGCAAACAGAGCAAACTCAGGAAATACTGCTAACAGTAAAAACATTTTTAACTGTTTCCTTTATGTTCAATATAAGCAGAAACCTTAAATCAATCACACTTATGCCAAGCCTTCTGTGAAACGTATGAGTTTAAGCTGTGTGTCACAGACACACTATTTTTAAATTCCAGCCTGAACACCGCATCGTCTATGTACCATAAAACAATTCAGATACGCAATTCAGAAAGCTGCTTTTGGCTCTGCTTCAGTGGTCTAGAACGCTCTTTAAGCTTTTTAAAGTTTCTTAGGCTTTATGCGGTTGTTCCGTCCACGTTGGAACGCCATCTGTTGTAGAAGGTTTTCCTGGCCCATTTGGGGACAGAGGTTTGGAACCTGGGCCGTGGCAGCTCTTGTTCCCCAAAGAAATTAATCAGACACTTATATTAACTTCATACCTTTTGGCCCATGTTTTAAGCACATTACTAGCTAGCTCTTTCATCTTATTTCAACCCATATTTTGTAATTTACTATTCTACCCACCACGTGGCCCTTCCTGTGGCTCACCTGTATTTCTTACATGCTTCTTCAGGGGTAGGATGGAGACTGACAAACTCCACCCTCCTCCTACCTGCCTGTCCTCTGATTCTCCACCCACTTCTACCGTGCTCTACATAGGCCAAACCAGTTACTTTATTTACATCATACAGAGAACATTTCCACCACAATTTTTTATGTGCAACATCATATATAGAAAGCTTTATATTGTACAAATTCTATTTGGTATAATGAAAACCCAGGCCAGATATTGGGGAAAAGCTGAAATAGTAGAGTGATGAAGAAAAAAACCACGTCCACTTTTTAACTGTCAACATCTCAGGCCCATTTCCATGAAATCCTCTGATTCTAACCTTTCTTTTCTCAGCACACCAAGAAAGCTTTCAGGAGAACTGAAACAACTCTCTTCTCTGTCTTTACCCAGGTATCTTCCTTTTTCAACATTCCTGATGTTAGGATTAAGGAGTGAGTTCCGCACTCCCTGACCTTTGTGACCTGGCTCAGTGGTTGACAATTGGATATTCCAGACAGATTTTAAATATACATCACCATAGTTTCTAATCAAATTTCGTACTAAGATATTTTATATAATATGTTATTATTTGCTTTATTTACTAATAAAGTCTCATTTTTTATCCATACATCCCCTTGTTCAAACTCCCTTCCTCCTCCCTCCCCTCCCAGTCACTCTCTCTTCTCCCCATCACCTCATCTCCTCCCCAGCAGGGCAGGAGTTCCCAAGGTCTCAATATGGTTTAGTTCATCATCCACTCCAGGTAGACCTGCTTTCCTCATCCCAACATCATGACTGGGTCAAGTGTTCCTCTGGGCTTCCAGGTGCTAGTCCAAGGTTTTTCAGATCCCAAGCTGTTAAGTGGTTGTAGTTTGAAGCTTGGGTATGCTTTGCTTTTTGTTTAAAGTCTACTAATAAGTGAGTATATCCCCTGCTTAACTTTCTGTATTTGTGATACCTCTTTGAGGAGGATAATTCTCGACATCTATCCATTGGCCTGCAAATTTTAGATTATCATTTTTTCTTACTGCTGAGAAGTACTCCATTCTCTAGATGAACCACAGTTTGTTAATCCATTCTTTAGTTGAAGGGCATCTGGGATTTTAATTTTCAAGTTTCTCAATAAAATTTATTTTGCATCTACATTTGTCAGATAATTCTTCTTTTTATTATATCCTTCATAATTTGTGATGAAAATAATATGATCTTTGTATTTTTATTTCTAAAATATTTATTATATTATTTCATAGATTGTGTATATTTTCATTTGTGTACTTATATATGTTTCTTTGAAGGCAAAAAGAGTTGTCAGATAATTGAAAATTCATCTCTCCACTTTGCATTTTTTTCAATCCTTCTGCTTCTATTTTGGAAAACAGTTTATAAAGAATATAAGGATGGTAGAGTATCTTTCATAGGTTTATCTTGGCAGTTGATGTGCAACCTAGAAAGTTTTAAATTCCCCTTAAAACTAGCCTTTTTGATCTCCCATGTTCCTGAATAGGTAGGATCAACATAGTAAAAATGGCAATTCTGCGAAAAGAAATCTACAGATTCAATGCACCTCCCATCAAAATCCAAACACAATATTTTACGGACCTTGAAAGAACAATATTCAACTTCATTTGGAATAACAGGAAAGCCAGGATTGCCAAAACAATTTTGCTCAACAAAAGAACCTCAGGAGGCATCACCATCCCCGACTTCAAGATCTAATATAGATCTACAGTAAAAAGAATAGCCTGGTACAGGCATAAAAACAGACCTGTGGATCAATGGAATTGAATTGAGGATCTGGGCATTAACCCAACAACCTATGAACACCTGATCTTTTACAAAGAGGCCCAAAATATTCAATGGAAAAGAGATACTAACTTTAACAAATGGTGTTGGCATAGCTGGATGATAGTGTATAGAAAAATGCAAATAGATCCATGCCTGTCACCCTACACAAAACTCAAATCCAAGTGGATCAAAGATCTCAACATAAACCCAGCCACTCTGAACTTGATAGAATAGAAAGTGGGAAATACCCTCCAACGAATTGGCACAGGTGATCACTTCCTAAATATAATACCAGTGGCACAGACAGTATGAACAACAATAAATAAGTGGAACCTCCTGAAACTGAGAAGCTTCTGTAAAGCCAAGGACACAGCCAAGAGGACAAAATGACATCCTACAGAATGGGAAAAGATTATTACCAACTATACAAGTGATAGAGGACTGAGCTCTAATACATATAGAGAACTCAAGAAACTAGAGCCCAAAACCTTGAATAACCCAATCAAAAAATGGGGTTGAGAACTAAAAAGGGAATTCTCAGCAGAAGAAATATGAATGGATGAAAGGCACTTGGAAAAGTGCTCAACATCTTTAACCATCAGAGAAATGCAAATCAACTTAGAGTTACCACTTTACACCTGTCAGAATGGCTAGGATCAAAGACAGAGATGACAGCCTATGCTGGAGAAGTTGCAGAGCAAGGGAACACCCTTCATTGTTGGTGGCAGTGTAAACTTGTTCAACCACTCTGGAATGCAGTATGGTGATTTCTCAGAAAACTGGGAATCAATCTCCCCAAGGATCCAGCAATATCACTTCTAGGCAAATACCCTAAAGACGCACATTTGCACTCCAAAGATCATTAGTTCAGTTAGGTTCATAGCAGCATTATTTGTAATAGTGAAGACAGTAAACTTAGCTCAAGAAATGCTATTTTGTATTATAATAGCCATAGAGATAAAATAGAGTTCAGTTCCACATTCCTGGCAGGAGCTTGCCTAGTTCTAGGAGAGAATGAGCTGGCCACCTGGATGATCCAGGTGGGGTCCAGGACTAAAAGCAGTCTTCCATTTTAGAGAACTATGCAGAACTAAAGCAGACAGAGCCCTGAGAAAGATTCCCTCACCCAGTTCCCAGAGACCATAACTAGAAACTGCTGTTTACACCTGAACCCAATTCACAGCCTTGGGTTATAAAAAGAGTGGGAGAAGGGTGGGGGAGGAGGAGGGGGGACTGCAGCCCTAATCAACCCTCCTGCATGAGTTCGGTGTAATGGACATCTGGAGTGGTTCACCAGCTAGCTCGTCTCTACTCAATAAACATTGCTTTTGCATTCTGCTACCTCCTTGTCTCTGGTGGTCTTTCCAGGGTCGTGACTTTGGGCATAGCAATAGCAAGAACCTGAAAACAACCTAGATGTCCCTCAACTGAAGAATGGGTTAACAAACTGTGGTACATATACACAATGGAAAACTACTCAGCAGTAAGAAAAAATGATATTCTAAAATTTTCAGGCAAATGGATTGATTTGGAGAATATCCTCCTGAGCAAGGTCTCACAAACCCAGAAGGATAAGCAGGGGATTTACTGACTCATTAGTGGACTCTAAACAAAAAAGCATGAAAACAAAACATATCCAAGCTGCAAACCACAACCACTGAACAGCATGGGATCTGAAATACCTAGGACTGGCACCTTGGATCCCACTCCCTCCAGAGAAACACCTGACCTAGTCTTAATGCTGTGGTGAGGAAACTGAATCTACCAGGACTGGATGCTGAACTAAACCTTATAGGGACCTTGGGACCTCATGCCCCAGCTGGGGAGGAGATAAAGATATGTGGAGAAGAGAGAGTGACTGGAAGCGGTGGGAGGGGTAAGGGAGCTTCACCAAGGATATACACATATAAAAAATATGACTCTATTCATAAAAAATAAATTATTAAAAAATGTAGCCTTCTTGGAGGTTTATCTAGCACAAATAGTATAGGTGTTGCCTAAACAGGACTTCCCTATAATCAAATGAATAACTACTTTAAGTGACATCACAGAAAGTACATCCAACAATGTATAGAGCTGGAGGCAGAATTCCATGGCTGAGCACTGGCTAAGCTCCTTGTCCAGCTGACAGAGGAAGAAGAGAGTCTGTATGAGCAAGGCCATAGGGAGTATGAGAAAAATTCCCAAAGTGATGGCTGGCTGGAGGTCTGGGGAACTCCCTGAATCAAGAAGAGCCATTGTGTGTATGAAGGGTATTAGCCTTTTTATTCAGTTATTTTTGAGTAGTAAGAAAATGAAGAATTTATAAGAAAATGACCTACCCACAAGTGGGTTGAATTATCATATTCTAAAAAATAAATGCTTGTTTTTTTTTTAAAAAAATTGAATTAATTGTGTAAAAGAAGAGAAAGTTATATTTTTTATTTCTTTTATGGTCAGTAACTTCTCTGCATTGAATTGTAAAGCAACAAAATGGGATAAAATACACAAAGTGACAAGGTAGCAGAAATACAGATTTAGTTACATTTTATTAATGAAAATGTTCAGCCTTTTTTATTTATCTGGGTCAAAAATAAATTCTATAAGTTAAAGTATATTCTAACCTTAAAAAAAAGGAAATCAATAGTAACATTCTCATAGCAGATAGCAAAATTGTGCTTTCTTCATAAAAGATACATACTATTCTGTACTTTCCCACCAAAAGCAGTGGAATGTTATATAAAATGTTCCCCTATAGTAGGAAACTTTTCTCTTTCACTTTACTAAACAACTGGATAACGTTTTCAAGTCTGTATAAAGATGCTGATAAACTGGAAAGTGAACATTAAAACTCCATTTATATTTAATGCATTTATTGACAATTGTTACATTTGTAATAAAATTAAGAAAATACCTACATAACACTAAAGAGTGTTTCATCAAGTGTTTCACAAAAAACATTGAACAGTAAACAGAAATCATTGTGATAAACTGGTATACAATGAAGGAAATCCAGTCAAACATTACAAATCCTCTGTCATTTTAAGGAGTCACAGAAATGTACTTTGGATACTTGTCCACTCTAAAGGCTTTCCCATTAATCTTCATTTTCTAAACATGATGTAACTCCAGTACTAAGGTAAAAAAGTTACCCCAGCCAGCAACATACTCTGTGTGTCTGCCATAATTACCAAAGGATATAAATTTAGCCCTTGAATGAACAATGCATGAAATTTTCTCTGTAAGTAACACAGTGTGTTTACCAGAACACACCTATCTAGTTGGCTAACTACACATAGGTCCACCATCAGCAGTAACTATTTAGATCACAGTGAGGGACAAAGTAGGTATTTGATGAAACATTCTTCACCCTGGAGTAAAAGAAAAATATGGTTCATGAAAACAGACTCTTGTCTAACACTTCTATTTCATACTTTGGCTAGTCATTTGTGTTTTATATTGCTATTTGGGTAATTAAAATAAAGTTCAGGTCTCATTAAAGGAAAAAAATTATCCAGTATGTATGTGCCAGAGACCAAATTAGAGGGTTCTTCAATGTGATTATTCCAAATTCTCAGATTTGAAGAGTAATATGTAGCAATAATAATAATAAAAAACTTCTCTCAGATGCTAACAGCATAGCTCTCTCTTGATTCCCATTACAAAATGAGAACACTTGTTCTCAGTAAACCAATGTAAACTTTAAATAAGGAATTGCCAGAAAATTTTGCTCATCAACCTGGCCCAGTGATGGTTCTGTATCCTTGGTGCTGTAAAAGAAGACATGAGCTAAAGGTAAAGGCCAATTCCCACAAGTACAGCTGCTGCAAGCCTTTTGTCTGAGCACCCCTTTTATTTTCTGGTGAGGACTCAAAGGTAGGTCTATTTGTGAGGAACTGTCTAGATGGCTGGCTTAATGTTCCCTGTTGGAATACAATGGACCCAATGCTTGGGCTGTTGCATCACTAGGGAGGTGCCTCACTTCGCCCTTATCTGAATTATCACTGTCAGCAGATTTGAGTCAGTTGGGATTTCTTAAAAGGGGGAATTAGTTAAAGACAAAAAAAGATAATTTTAATCTCCCATTAAAAACTTGAAAATAGTGTTAAAATGGAAGGAATTTGGTCTTAGTTTGAAATTACACTAGATGGTGTGAAAATCAAATAAAGTAAAATAATAAAGTAAAAATTAATGTAGACAAAATTTTGACAAGGCATATTATATTTTTTGTTTCATCATTACTCATAAATTGGATTATATGAGTTTCAAGATATTAAAAATTAGTATTAGAAAATACTACTATTACAAAACCTTGTTAAAAGAGATCATAGAGAAATTCTAACCAAGATATAGAAATTTAATGGAGAACCAATCTGAACATTATATTATAAGGGCACAATAAAGTTATAGTAGAATCTTTTTTCTACTATAGAAAAAAAAGTTTTTTTCCTATAGTAAAGGCAAACTTTTTGAGGAGTAAGATTATGCTAATTTAAAAAGACAATCTTTATACACTGACCACACCCTAGCTTTACACTGAATGGCAGCCTTGAATGCTTGACATAGAACTGAATAAATAGAATAAAATGAGCTATTTACCAAAGTTATTCAAGCCCCCCCCAAAAAAAAAACTTTCACTGATTTGTTATAACGATTGGCTTCAGCAGTAAGTAGAATAATACAAAATTGAGAACTAGTCAAATTATAATTGAATCTCTGGCTTTAATTATAATTCAAAATACTAATGCACAATGCAAGAAGATATCTAGGCCATTAATGTTGAAATCAGCACCCTTAGAGGAATGAACACAAGATAAAGTTAATATGAAATTGCATAATGATAATGATGTTTTGGTAGGAAAAATTATTTCTAAAGGGTTGAATAGAAATCAAAATGATAAATGTTACAACTGTGGAAAACAAGGTCATCTGAAAAGGAACTGTAAAGAGGAAATTTCTAAAAATAATGCTTTTGCTAAGAATAATCCCAACAGAATACCCCTCCTTTATGGATTATGCAGAAGATGTTCCAAAGACAGGCATTAAAGAAATAAATGTAAGACAATACTGGACAAAGTAACTTTTGCCATTAAAATATGCCCTGAATTACCTCTTACAGACACCCATATTAAATGCAGTAAAGTCTTATTTCATCATTATGGAGGAAAAAGCTTCCCAGGGCAATTGAAGAAACTAAAGCCTATTCTAAAAACAAACGCCAATCAATCAATCAATCAAACAAACAAAAAACCCCACTGTTCTGGATGATAAAACAGCTATACATAAAAGAACAAAAATCTAGGAAAAAAAGCATAAATTAAATATTTTGACAAACTTTTATATATGAACAAAGACCAAAATTGAAAATTCAAATAAAAGATGTTGTTACTGAAGGTCTAGTGGACACACGTATGGTAGTAACAATAATTTCACCAGAATATTTGCATTTAAATTAGCCTTTCCAGGAGGTAAATATTTGATTTTAAGGGATTATAATATTATTCCATGTAAAAGAGAATGCAAGATATCTTGAATGTATAGTGTCAGAAGGAGAGAGAGAAAAATTGAAGCCTTATTTGGCTAACATTGCCACAGAATTATGGGGACATTATTTATTACAGCAGTGGAATACTCAAATTAATAGTCAAACAAATGATAAACTAACATATATTTCTGAAACATTGTTAGAAGGTAATATGAAAAACAGTCACCAAACAATCTGATTGTCCAAGAACAAGACAAAACAGCTATTGATCCTTTTAAGGCACTACAGCTTTACATTTAAAATGGTTAAAAATAAGCCTCAATGGATTCAGCAATGGCCTTCAAGAAAAGAGAATTTGCAATCTTTATAACAGCTGGTACAGGAGCATTTAAGTACTCAGGCCAGTCTCAGTTCGAGACAGGATGCCTCCACTTTCTGTTGGTTTCTTTGTGCTCTTGGAAAAAAAGATCAGTCCCAACATCACAGCTGCATAAACCAGTTCAAATTTCCAGGAATATCCTTACAGTTCAATCTCTTGTATCAGTGAGTGGTTCATTTAAACAATTTAATAAATATTAATCTTTTTATATAATCAGTTGGTGATTAATACCCTCAATTCCTGGTGCCCAACCAACATGGCTTGCAGGCCAAACACTGCAGGAGTGGATTAGCAGGGAAGCCAGCTACTAGCAGTATACCTCTCCAGCCCTGAGGATCTGGCTTCATCTCCAGATTACCAGAAGCTTTGCCAGTACACTTGGCAGAGTTCAAAAGCCACCACTGCTTTGAACTTAGAGTCTATATAGAGTCTATATAGTCTGCATAGTCTATAGAGCTGCTTTGATCTTAGAGTCTATAGGTCCCATAGGAGATTAAAATCCAATCCAAAACTACTTTTTTATTTTATTTATAAACAAAGTCTTTTTTATCCATGTATTCCCTTGATCCCCTTCCCTTTCCTCCTTCTAATCCTTTCCAGTCAGGCTTCAGCCTCCCTCTCCTTACCCCTATTCCTCCATCCCCTACACAAAAAGGGCAAGACATCCAAAGGTGGATCAGATCAGCATGACACATCCACTCCGTGCAAGCCTGATTTTCTCATCCTAATAGCAAGACCGTATTAGGTGTTCTTCTAAAGGGAATGGGTTCCAAGGTGCCAGCCCATGAACAGAAAAACAATCTGATCTCACCCCTCCAGGCTCCATATACTGCACATGCCAATCTACAGTTACTTACCATTGGAGGCCATAGCTCTTTTTTTTCCCCATGGTTCCCCAGTGGTTGCTCTTGATTCAGTGAGCTCCCCAGAGCTTCAGGTAGCCATCACTGTAGAAACTTTCCTCATAATCCCTATCCCCTTTCTTGTACAGATTCTCTTATCCCAATCTCAGCTGCATCTACAGCTCAGCCCAGTGTTCAGCCATAGATTTCTGCTTCCATCTCTATTCATTGTTGGATGTAGGTTCTATGATGACACGTAGGGTGGATATTCATTTGATTATAGGGAAAGTCCTGCCTAGGCACCCCCTCCACTATTGGTTGGAGACCTAGCCAGGGACATCCCATGAGTTCTTGGAGGTTATCCTAGCACCTGGTCTCTTTCCAACCCCACATTGCCTTCCATTCTTAATATCTACATTTTTTCCCTTCCCTCTTCTTTGTTCCTCTCACTTAGCCATCTCTTTCTCTCATGATTGATCTCATCGCTTCTTGGTTGCAAGCCCTTATGCTCCCAATTAGCTAAGGACACCTTCTCTATTTTCTCTTCTGAGGGGAATTCCTGTGTGTTTCTCTCAATTCTTTCTGATCCCAATTCTTTCAGGGGTTGTGTGCAGCTTGGATTTTCTTTGCTTTTTGTCTAAAGTACATTTGTAAGCACATCCCGTGCTTATCTTTCTTGGCTTGTGATACCTTGCTCAGGAGGATATTCTCCAAATCCATCCAATTATTTGTAAATTTTAGGATGTCATTTTTTTTTAACTGCTGAGTATTACTCCATTGTGTAGATGTACCAGAGTTTGTTAATCCATCCTTCAGTTGAGTGGCATCTAAGTTGTTTCTAGGTTCTATTATAAAAAATGCTCTATAAACATAGTTGAGTTAATGCCTTTGGGGTACAAATTTGCATCCTTTGGGCATATGCCCAATAGAGTTATTGTAGAGATCTTGGGGAGACTGATTTCCAGTTTTCTGAAGACTTGCCATACTGTATTCCAGAGTGACTGTACAGGTTTAACCTCCCACTAACAATAGAGGAGTGTTTCCCTTGCTCCGTGTCCTCTCAAACATAGGCTGTTCTCTGTGTTTTTGATCTTAGCTATTCTGACAGGTGTAAGGTAGTATCTCAAAGTTGCTTTGATTTGTATTTCTCTGATAGCTAAAGATGTTGAGAAATTTTTAAGTGCCTTTCAGCCATTTGTAATTCTGTTGAGTATTCATTCCCTTTTTAACTCTGACCCCTATTTTTTAATTGAGTTATTTAGGTTTTGGAGCTCTAGTTCCTTGAGTTCTCTATATATTTTAGAGATCAGTCCTTTGTCAGATGTAGGGTTGTTGAAGATCTTTTTTTCCATTCTGTTAGTTCTAAACCACAGCTGCTTTTAAAAGAGGATATTTACTGTCCAGCAGGCAAGCTACAAGTAACTCTGAGGCTTGTCTCCTTATGCAAACACTCCTGAAAAAGTCAGCAGTGGCCCTCTCATGGCCAACCCAGGCCACAAAGCCTGCTTGTGTAGCAAGCAATAATAATAATAATAATAATAATAATAATAATAATAATAATAATAATAAAAGCTTCTCTCGGTGTGTTCAGTGTCAGTTTGTAGTAGTCTGTTCTGATTTTGTGCAAGTTTGCCTTTGTTTAGACTATATACATTGCAGGCCAAACAGAAAGCCTTAGTCATCATGTCCTGCCTGATTAGAGCAACACCTCTGACATCTACTGGCCAAATATTGCCATTACATCCAGTCTAATGTAAACTTAAAACTTCCTTTTTTAAATTTCAATTTCTACTCTGTATTCAGGAAACATTAATCCATATTCAAAAATTATTTAATATATACTAGAATATGCATTTCCAATTATCTATTATTGAATTCTGTCATTCCATGCCTATCTACCTCTCTTTTTTTAAGGCAAGTTCTTCAATAAAAATGGCAAGCCTATAAGAGGTGGGAACAAATCATGAGAGAAAAGGAGGATTGAGTGAAAGGGGCAACAAGGAGGAGAAAAAAGAGAGATGGAGATCTTAATAAGAGAAGCCAGTGTAGGGTTGGAAAAAGACCAGGTGCTAGGGTCACCTATAAGAACTAACAGAATGTCCCTGGCTAGGTGTACAACCACTAGTAAAGGTGTTGCCTAGACAGGACTTCCCCTATAATCAAATTAACATCCACTTCAAGTGCTACCACAAGATTTACATCCAACAATGAATAGAGGTAGAGGCAGAGATACATGGCTGAGCACTGGGCTGAGCTCCTGGTCCAGCTGATAGCAGGGGAGAAGAGTTTATATAAGCAAGGGAATAAGGCTTATGAGGTAAATTCCCACAGTAATGGTTGGCTGGAGCTCCGAGGAGCTCACTAAATGAAGAATAACCACTGTGGAACCTTGAAAAACAGAACTAGGACTTCCAAGTATAGGCAGCTGTCCACAGACATGGGCAGTATGTGGAGCCTTGAGGGGAGAGATCAGACTGTGTTTCTATGCATGGACTGGCACTTTGGAGCCCATTCTCCATATAGGAACAACTAACTCAGTCAGTTCTGTCTAGACAAGATGCTGAGATGTTCCACCTTGGGACTTCTTGCTCTTTGTGGGAAGGGAATGGGGAGATGGGCAGGAGAGAGACTCTAGGCAGACAAAGAGGGATTAGGAGGGGAAAGGAAGGGAGAGCAAGGAGATACATGGGGGAGAAAGGACTTTATTTTCTAAAAATAATAAATAGATAGAAAAAATGGCAAACAATACAACTTCCCAAGAATTTAAATTTTACTGCTACAATTGAGAACATCTTGCAAAATTATATTTTTGAGAACTTCATGTTAATAGTAAAGGATTAAAAATGAGTTTGTTAATTATTTGGCACCGGACCAAAGAAATAGTGAAGAAATGTCCTATTTGCCCTGTCTATAACCAGCCACCATTATCTACAGGAAGCAGTCCTAAAGGTATGTAAAAAGTGAGATTTGGCAGAGAGATGTGTTTTATTTTGCAGAATTTGGTAAGATAAAATATGTACACTATACTATTGATATGTGTTCAGCATATGTTTCCCAAAAGATAAAGCAGATTTTTTGATAATATAGCACACATTACAGATATACCACACAATCCTACAGGACAAGCAGTTGTCGAAACATCTAATCACACCTTTTAAAAGATGCTTCATAAACTGGAGGAAGGAATAAAAACACCCAGATATAGATGCCATAATTCCTTAATAAATTTGAATCTTTTTCATGCTAATAAGAAAGAAACAAGAGCTGTGGAAAGGCACTGAGTAATATAAACAACTTCTGAGGTAAACCATTCTGTCTAACTTCAAGAATATAGGCTGACTTCAGAATGGAATCCAGGATATGTGCTTCTTTGGGGAAGGGGTTTTGGTTTGTTTCCATAGGAGAGAAACAAAAACAAAAACAATAGGTCCCAATGAAATTAATAAAGATCTGATTTACAAAGGAGACACTCCTTGAAGAGGCAAAGTAATGTTTCATCCACCATTATGACAATTTAATATATGATAAGGAAACCTCACTTAAAAATTTGGAGCAGGGTTTTATTTTTGTCATTAGAGAATTATAGATATAACCATTCTCAAGCAGTTAAAAAGATGCTGGACATCTAGATATCTAAGACTGCAAGGTAATTGATTCTAAAAAGATTACAATACCACTAAAGGACACATACCCTAAAGCTGCACATTCACACTTCAAAAGCATTAGCTCAGCTATGTTCATAGAAGCATTTTCATAATAGCAAGAACCTGGAAACAACCTAGATGGCCCTCATGTGAAGAATGGATTAACAAACTGTGGTACATCTACACAATGGAGTACTACTCAGCAGTAAGTAAGAAAAAATGATATCCTAAAATTTGGAGGCAAATGGATGGATTTGGAGAATATCCTCCTGAGTGAAGTATCACAACCCAGAAGGATAAGCAGGGGATGTACTCACTCATTAGTGGACTCTAAACAAAAAAACACAAAAGCAAAACATATCCAAGCTGCAAACCACAACAACTGAAAAGCTTGGGATCTGAATCACCTTGGATTGGCACCTTGGATCCCACTCCCTTCAGAGAAACACCTGACCCAGTCTTAATGCTGGGGTGAGGAAACTGGATCTGCCAGGAGCAGACACTGGTACCATATTGGGACCTTGGGACACACACCCACTCACACACACTCTCACATACACACATACACACTCACACACACAAACATACACACACACAACAACAACAATGAACAGCAGTATAACTTGTAGGTAGTGTGTCTTACTAAAATGTATATTTCATCATGTAATTTTTATTTGACTTTCAAGATCTCTAGTTTTTTCATTAAGGTCCTAGAACATTTTTTTTTTTTTAAAAAAGGGTATAATGTTCCTAGCTAAGTACTAATTTAGGTTTGGAAGTTAATAAACAAAGAACGTTTTACTGTGTCACTTAGCACTGAATATGTAAAATGGCCTGGTGTAAGTGTATCTAGTAAGTAATATATGACATCTACCTTATAGAGCTTTTAAAAGATCATGAATACCTTGCCATAAGGTAACTTCTGGTCCTCTTCTGAATTAAAACAATAAAAACATCTAATTTCAGGACAGTATCATAGGTCAGTATGTTATTCCCTGGCCAATTTTCTTAAAATAAAATGAATCAGATTCTATTATAAAAAGTAATGAATTTAAAATTTTAAGAATGTGGTTAAAACTTACACTAAAATACTAAAAGTTTTCAGGGATAAATCTGAAGGAACAGAGAAATTTAAAATCATCATTGTTCATATTATAGATGTGCAAAACTGATGCTAAGTATGTTCTTTTAGGGTCACAAACTCTTCTGTTTCGTTTTCCATGATTGTTCTGTTACATGAGACTGAATATGACCCAAGTGAACATTGCTCAATTGAGACATATTTCTGATCTGAAAAATTAAGACATAGTTTCCTTCTTGACCCAAATGCATTCAGTTTGTTTAAGTTGATCTCAAAAGAAAAATTTATATAAAAATGCAGATAACAGATTATTTGGGAAAGAATGCAAAAAGAAACACTACTCATTAAAAATTTTAAAATATGACAATATTTATGTTAGCCCCCAATAGCTCCATAGAGTCCTTTTTATCACTCTGGAATCACTAGCAACAAACGTTGAAATGATAGAAAAAGGGAGAAGGAAGTGGAGAAGCTTTAGTCTGATCTAAATTATTCTTTTGTTGATAATTCCAAGCCAGAGTTAAGAGACTTTTAGAAAGAAGGTATATAAGCTTGTATTCCTAGGTCCTATAACAGGCCATCATCTGTTTCTTGCTACTTTTGTATTGTGTCAACGGCATGTCTAGCCAAGCCAATTGGCTTTAAGAGTCAATTGTTTTCTTTTTTCCATATTGCTTGAAAATACTTCAGGCAATAACTCATAGGGAATGTACAGATTATTTATTTTTTTCTGGTTGATTTTAAGACAGAATACAAAACAACTTCACTCACAGTTTGGCTCTTATCTATAGTGTGAAGTTTCATTTAACCCTATAAAAGGTATCTTGAAAATCAATCAAAATACTATTTGTTGTGAAATCTAGACATCTAGCAATGTTTGACCTGGTAAGAAGATTTATCACATTAGAGAAATGGTTTATTAAAGGACTTGTCAAAGGCATAGCTAGAAAGCTAATAGAAAGAAATGTACATTAAAAGTGAATTAAACTTGTTTTAATAACAGTTAATGTTAATCATTTGGTATTATGTGATCAACAATATTGTTGAAATTATACTAATTTTTTGAGAGAAAAATCTGTTCCCACTACAAAAATATTGCTTTTATATATCTTGCACGCATATATATATATGGAGGGTGAAAAGAGAGCGGGGTAGAAGGGGTCAACCTCCATATGTAGTTTCCTTTTAAGAGAGAAAGTGGGCACAGTTCTACATAGCTGGTGCCTTGTTTGGCCTGGGAGGCATGACCTTTGTATGGGTACTCTGTGGCTGCTGCAAGAAATTCTTGCACCTTACCCTGATGTTAATGATAAAGAGAAAGCTGGATTTATAAAGAGAAAGAGGGGAAAATGGACTGGGTTGCAGTTATCTCTTGAAGGCTGCTTTGAGCTGTCTTAGGGGTGAAGATGTATTCTCTGGCAGTCAATCTGCTAGACTTTGCAGCTCATTTCCTGTAGTGCAGGAGTTTGGGTCATGGAATGATGAATTTTGTTTTTTGGGAGCTCAGAAAAAACTGAGTTAGTAATGGACCCTTGGGGAGTGACAGATTAAAAGGGAAAAGAGGGAGAGAAAGAAAATTTGACATTGGGACACGTTTACTCTAGTTTAAGGCTTTATCTATCCTTTAAACCTTGCGGTAGCTGTGTTGTGTTTCTTCCTTCTAGGCGACTCAGTGTCTAGTGACTGCTCAATAAAGTTTGTGACCCCTTGCTAAATCTAGGGATGGGAAGGGGTTAAACTATCTTGTATTTTGCTTACCTGAAATCCTGCTGGCTTCTTTTCTTTGGCTCTGGGAGTGGGAGTGTGGAAACCATCTTAGTTTTACTTTTTTTTTTTTTTAAACTTTATTTATTTATTTATTTGCCTTGATGTTTGCCTGGAACTGGAACTACAGACAGTTGTTAGCTGCCATGTGGGTGCTGGGAATTGAACCTGGGTCTTCTGGAAGAGCCGATGGTGCTCTTAACCACTGAGCCATCTCTCCAGCCCCTGTTTTACCTTTTATAGGCTCCAAAGTGGCTCCTGGTTTCTCCTCAGGTCCTCAGGGGATGGCAGTGGCTTTGGTCTGTGGGGGAAGAGGGTGGTGAGGTGAACTACCTTGAAGCCTTTGTTTATGAGATAACAATCTCAAATTCTGCTCTGAGAAGCATACTGGAAGGAAAAACTCAGGGAATTTGGGAAAGACAGACACTAAAGTTTTTATTCTTCGGGAATTGGGGGCAGTGGCTCTGTTCTCCTCTGAGATCTGAGGTGGCAGGAGGATGGATCTTGAGGCAGGGGAGGGATGAAGGGTTTAAGTTAAGACAGATGGATTCAATGGGGAAGCCTTCAAGTTTAGCAGTGATGGAGGTTGTTACGATTATTTTATAGGGCTTTGTCCATTTTGGAGAGATCAAGGAAGGGCATTGGATTGAAGGAGAAAGTAGGACCCAACCTCTAATGCTGATTTGAGGTGGACATGTTTTGGAACACAGTTTGGGCAGTGAGTCATCAGCAAAATCCCACAGAGGGAAAGAGAGGTGTTGGAGGAGGGGAGAAAGGAAGTGGTCCGGGAGGGGCAAAGACATGGGAGATATTTCCAGATTTAGAACTGGCCTTCCATACAGAAATTCAAAAGGTGAGATACCTAGAGATGTTTTTGGAAGTGCTCTAAGCCTGAAAAGAGCTAGAAGTAGCAGCTTTACCCAGTGTAGGTGATGTTCCTGTGTCATTTTAACAAGAATATCTTTGAAGGAGTGATTAGTTTGTTCTACCTTGCCTGAAGACCGAGGGTTGTAGGGAATATGAAAGCACCAGAGAATATGGAGGGCTCTAGATAATTTTTGAGAAATCTGTGAGATAAACTTGGGACCGTTATCAGATTGAAGAGAGGCAAGAATCTCAAATTGAGGAATTATTTCCCAAAGGAGAATGTCAGAGTCTGTCTGATCTTTCTTATTACCAGTGGGATATGCCTCTGCCCAAGCAGAAAATGCATCCACAAGGACTTGAAAATATTTGGCCTGGATGATTGTGGGCATTTGGGAAAAGTCTAACTTCCAGTTTATCCCTGGAATGAACACTCTGGCTTGGTGGGTAGGGAAGGGGTTGCTGTGATATTTGGAATTAGGGTCTGACTTTTGACAGATTTGTACAAAAAGCAGTGATAAATTTTAAGAATTGCAGTCTTCAGAAGTAGGTTGGAGGTGGGGTTTAACAAAGTGGGCCAAAGCCTGAGTTAGAATGGAAAAGCTGATGTAGATAGGACAGAATCTCTCTAGTATTAGGTGACTGCATAGGTTGCAGTGCATAGATTCCCTGAGGTGAAGATGATGGGACCATAACAGCACCCTGAAGGGCCGCTGTTCTGGCTGCCTGATGAGCTCTGTTGTTCCCTTAGAGACAGTGGAACTGTTGGTCTGGTGAGAACAACAGTGAATAATCCTTGTGGCTTGAGAGAGGTTGGAGGCCATTAACAATGCTATAATATGGCTCAAATTTAAAATTAAACCTCCCTTTGTTGTGAGGAGCCCTTGCTCCTTCCAGATGTCAATGTGGGACAATAGAATATGAAAAGCATACTTAGAATCTGTGTAAACGTTTAGGAACTGTCCCTCTGCCAGCTGGAGGCCCGGGGTGAACACTACCAATTCAGCCTGCTGGTTTGACAAATTTGAAGGCAATGGTACTCCTTCCACTGTCTCCTTATCTGATACTATGGCACAGACAGCCTTTCAGGCCCCCCTCATGCAGAAATGAACTACCATCTGCATATCATGTACAAATGGCCTGAGGCAATGCATGCTCCTGTATGTGCAAGGGGTGAGGCAATAGTTCTTTTAACATTTCAATGCAAGAACGAGAGTGTGTTTGTTACTAGGGCAGAGAAGGAGATTGGACACATTCAGCATGGGGGTGGGGTGGGGAGGAGCAAGACTGAAAGGTGAGTGGAGGGTCTTCAACTAATGCCACTTGGAGAGAAAGGAACTGGCAAGAAGATAAGGTTTGTAAGGCCTTATAGGTAAGAAGGTGGAACAGGTTATGCTGGGAAAGGACAGTGATAGGTGACCCAAATTTCTTTTGACTGTCAGATAAGGATTTTGGCAGCAGCTAGGACATGTGTGCATGGTGCTCATCCCTGAGTAGTAAGATCCAATCTTTTTGATAGATATGCTACCAGAGCAAAGGAGGGTCCCAGTTAGTGAATCAAAACACCAAGTGCAAAACCCTCTGTTTTCTGTCACATAAAGGGAGAAGGGACGAGTTAAATTGGGAAGATAAAGAGCTGGAGATTGGAATAGCACCTGCTGGAGTCTTTGAAAGGATTTTATAACTGTGTGGAGAAGAGGTCCCTGTAGGGATTCTAGTGTTACCTTAGATGAGCTAAGAAGGAGAAGTTTTCTCCTTGATCTTAGGAAACCAGCTATTCCCAGAAATGATAGAATCTCCTCCTTTGTGGTCGGGGCTATCAGGGATTGAATTAGCTGCTTCACATTTTCAGGAATATCTTTGTGAGTTGGAGTAATAGTCAGACCTAAATAGGTGACCTGGAAGGTAGACAGCTGGACTTTGGACGGTGAGACGCTATAGTCCCTACTAGACAAAATGTTTAAGAAGGCACAGTTGTCAGCTTGGCTTCCTGCAAAGAGGAACTGCAGATGAGAATGCCATCAACATAGTGTATAATTTTCGATTTAGGGAGAGACAGACAATGTAGTTCAGAAGCTAGCACCTGACCAAATAGATGTAGGCTATCTCTAAATCCCTGTGGTAATACAGTCCAGGTGAGCTGTGTGGACAAGTAAGTGTCCAGATCTGTCCAGGTGAAAGCAAAGACATTCTGAGACTGAGTGTTAAGAAGTATACAAAAAAAGGCACCTTTTAAGTCCAGGATGAAGAAGTGGGAAGTTCTTGAAGCAATCATTAACAGCAAAGAATAAGGCTTTGATACTACAGGATGAATAGAAACCACAGCAGAGTTAATGAACCATTGATCTTGTGCTAGGCAATAGGCTTCATTAAGCTTTTGAACTACAAGAATGGAGGTGTTAAAAGGAAAACATATAGGGCCGAGTAGCTGCTTCCTTAGGAGATCAGAAATAATAGGTTTGAAACCTCTAAGACTTTTCAGTGACAGTGGGTACTGAGCTTGTGCTATGAACCAGGTATAATCCTGCAATTGGATCGCAATTGGCAGATGTTGTCTAGCGACAGAAGGGTTCTTTTTGTAGGTTCACCTGTGTGGCTGGAAGAGGGTATGGAGGGCTAGAACTTACAGATTGAGTGGATTGCAGAGAAAACAAGGGAACAGTTGGAGCAGCTGGTGAGGCTGGATTCAGGTGTATGTGATTACTAAACAAAATAACAGCTCCCACTTTTGCTAAAAAAAAAAAAAAACCCTTCTTATTGGGGTACTGGGCAGGTTGGCATGACCAAAAATGAGTGATGGGACTATCTCTAAAAATGCAATTAAGTGGCAGCTTCTGATGAGGCTACAATTGTTTGCCTCCCACAAGGCCTCTACAATGAAGAGGCTCGAAAAAGTGGTAGGTCCCCAGAACTCCTGCAGGACCAAGTATGTGGCCCTGGTGTCCATGAGGATAGAGATGGAGTGCCTTGATACCATTATGATCACCCAAGCCTCCCTTTTGGTGATGGCAGTTGCCAGTTTAAGGGAGTGTGGGCAACATCAATCATCCACACTAGGCCCAAGAGATCAGAGGTAGGTCCATGTGTACTGCCTCCTCACCCTTCAGGGCTTGGTAACAGTCATCCAGGTAGTGGTTGCTATGGCACTTAGGGCACCACCTGGATGGCCTTTGTGAGACCAGGCAAGGGCAAGACCAATGACCAAGCTGACCACATGAAAAACAGGCACTGGGATGTCTGTGTCTGCTCACCATGGGAGGAGATGAAGGAGCTGGTTGGATAGCCTTGGCCAACAGGAGATGTTTTTCCTGGTGTGTTCTTTCATCTCTCCTGTGACACACCTTAAAAGCTAGTGCTTCTGTGGAGTCAGAAACCCAGGTTTAGCCTTAATGTTTGGGTAGCTCTGGGTAAAGAAAAGAGTTGCCTTCCCTCAGTGCTCTCAGGATCTAAGTTAGTATATTGTAAGAGCACATGTGTGAGGCATTCCAAAAATCAGGAAGAATTCTCCTGTTTGTCCTCTACCACCTCTTGCAACTTTTAAAAATTGACTGGCTTCAGGGTAGCTCTATGCAGACCTGCCAGTAAGCAGGTCACAAAATTGTCCCTGGCCAAAACTCCCCTTGGTGTGTTATAGTTCCCATGTGAGTCTACTGAAACAGCTTTGGCTCCTGGGGGTGTGCTACATTTGTTTGGTGAACCTCATCTGCATGCATCCTGGCCTGCTCCCAAACTTGCCCTTGCTCTTCAGAGAGTAGATTATTGTCAGAATAGGATATATATCATAAAATAAAAAGTGAGATCACAGGATTGAGTGATACATTGAAATTCCTTTATAAAGATGATAGAGTTAGATCTATAAGAGTCTAATTTCTTTGCCTGGGAAAGTTCAGATAGGGGAAACAGTATAGACTTTCACTATCCCATCTACTCCTGTCATTTTCCACAGGGGGAGAACTGAGTCAGAATTCCTAGAAGTGTGAGAGTGAATATGGGGTAAACATAAAAGCCTGGTTTGGAGTTTCCAAAGAGGACGGGGTCAGAGGAGATCTAGGAGAGTGTTGCGATTTAAAAGGTGGGAAATTAGCCGGATCTGTAGGAGCATGAGAAGCTTCAGGGTCTGATGGAGTGGCTAGAAGCAGGTGGGCCGAGGAACAGGAAGTCAGAAGCGAAGGTTTAGAGCTGATATATGAAAAGACTTCTATATAGGGAAACTCTTTCCATCTGCCCATATGCCAGCAAAAGTTAGATAGCTCTCGTAAAATATCAGGGTCCAGTAAACCATTAGACAGACATTTTAATATGTTATCTAGGGGATAATTAGGCCATTTCTTTGTACAATAATGGATAAACTTGGTGGTGTCTGAACAAGGCATAAGACTAAGTAGCTTTAGAGTCTCAAGCAGTCATCCTAGAGGTAAGAATGGAGAAATATTTTTTGCTGGCTTTTTCCCCATTATTGAGGCCCGAGGGGGGGCTTCAAGAACTTGCTAAATCTGGGTCGTCACCCAGCTGAGCGATCTTGTAGGATAGCATAACTATAACTTCAGATGCCTGTCAGCTCTCACGGTAACCACTGAGACAGTGTCCAAATTTATGCTGGCAATTCCTAGACACTCATCAGCATGAAAAGTTGGGCTCCAGAAGTAGTCCCAACCAACCAACACTAGCCACTGCAAAAGCCCATCAGCCATACAGTGGGCTTTTACGTGCTACCACAAAGGACCCCCAGCAGAGCACCCAGAGCAGGCATCCAGGGCAGACTTCTGTGGACAAGTCTGTGGAGAGAGCCCCAATTACAGGGAAGGCTAGTAATGAATGTCAAGTGAGAAGGGACAGCCATGACCTAGGTGTGGCACTCCATGAAACCATAGTCTTATCAGAGAGCCAGATGATCAATAGTCTCTTCTGGGGATGGTGACAACAGTTTGCATTTATGCTGACTGAAAGGGGAAACTTACCAACTGAAGCTGATATTATTTAAACACTCTGCAGTAGAGCAGATAAAAGGCGGCCTGGTGGAAGACATAGCCAGGGTCCCATAGTGCCTATTACATACCTAGGGCCTGGAGAGGGCCTGGCTGAGTTACAGCACTAAATGTTGGATTTTTGTCTGTGATAAGAGACACACCACCAGATGCCATACAATAGTTTATTAAACAGGGAAACAAGAAGCAAGGGGTGGAGGAAGGGAGAGAGAGAGAGAGAGAGAGAGAGAGAGAGAGAGAGAGAGAGAGAGAGAGAAGGGGTCAGCCTCCAAATATTGTTTTCTTGTAAGAGAGTGGGCGGGCACAGATCTACATAGCCATGCCTGGAGGCATGCCCTTTGGCATGCTCTGCCAGTGCCATATTGGGGCTGGGAGGCATGTCCTTCATATGGGGGTGTTATACCAGTACCATGTTGGGCCTGGGGGGTGTGCCTTTTACAAGGATGCTATAAGGTTGCCACGAGGAATTCTTACTCAGAACCAGAAACATCTTACTACCAATGGCACTTAATATGAGGAATAATCTACATAGACCTGAGAAAGATTTAAAATTATTCTTAAAGGGACCCCAAAACAATTTTTTTAATTGTGTCTCTCAAGTGAGCCATGGTACAAGGTGGCACTTCGGCTTTTTTACAAAATAGCAGATATTTTGCTTGCAGCGTGAACTTACATGTTTCTGCAGTCTCACAGAAGTCTTGGTAAAATCAGGAGCTACATATAACAGATTTAAAGTTTCTGTTTACAGACTCAAGGTAAACAGAGACAAGCATGGCTTCTTGGTAGCAGCATTTTCTGGAGGGTTTGTTTGCTGGTGTCAAAAAGAGGCATGGCCCCATTTACAGAGGCTCCCTGACTCAGTCTTAGCTGTAAAAACCTGGAGGCTCTTTTAAGAGTCCCCAATGCTAAACACTTAAAAGGTGTTTTTGAGCATTGGGTGAGTCTGTTCTACTTGGTAGCTGTGTGGATCCTAAAATACCTCTGAGTTGATGTGATAAACATGGTTCATAAAGCTAAGATGTCACAGATCAAGAATCTGGGTGAGAAAGGTGCTATATCTGAGCCAATATCCTAGCCATACCTTGGTAGACAAAAGATTTTAGCTAAAGCAATAAGAGAACGAAAGGAGATTAAGGGGATACAAATTGGAAAAGAAGAAGTGAAACTATCTCTATTTGCAGATGATATGATTGTATACATAAGTGATCCATAAAATTCCTCCAAGAAACTTCTATGACTGATAAACACCTTCAGCAATGTAGCAGGATACAAGATTAACTCAAAGAAATCAATAGCCCTTCTATACACTAAACAGAGAAGGGCTGAAAAAGAAATAAGGGAAACATTATCCTTCATAATAGCTGCAAATAGTATTAAACACCTTGGAGAAACTATAACCAAAGAAGTAACAGATCTATTTGACAAAAATTTTAAATCACTGAAGAAAGAAATTGAAGAGGATATCAGAAAATGGAAAGCTCTCCCATGTTTCTGGATAGGTAGGATCAACATGGTAAAAATGATAATTCTACCAAAAGCAATCTACAGATTCAATGTGCTGCCCATCAAAATCCCAACACAATATTTTTTGGAACTTAAAAGAACAATACTCAATTTCATTTGGAATAACAAGAAAGCCAGGATTGCCAAAACAATTTTTCTGAAAAAAAGATCCTCAGGAGGCATCACCATCCCTGACTACAAGTTATACTATAGAGCTAGAGTAATAAAAACAGCCTGGTACTAGCATAAAAACAGATTTTTGGATCAATGGAATAGAATTAGAGATCCAGACATTAACTCAAAAACCTATGAACACCTGATCTTCAAAAAAGAGGCCCAAAATATTCAATGGAAAAAAGATAGCATATTTAACAAATGGTATTGTCATATATGCATGGTAATGTGTAGAAAAATGCAAATAGATCCAAACCTGTCACCCTGCACAAAACTCAAATCCAAGTGGATCAAATACCTCAACATAAACCCAGCCACTTTAAACTTGATAAAAAAGAAAGTGGGAAATACAATGCTACGAATTGGCACAGGCGACCACTTCCTAAATATAACACCAGTGGCACAGACACTAAAATCAACAATCCATAAGTGGAATCTCCTGAAGCTGAGAAGCTTCTGTAAAGCCAAGGACTCTTTCTATAGGACAAAAGGACAGCCTACAGAATGGGATAAGATTTTTACCAACCCTACATGTGATAGAGGACTGATCTCTAAGATATATAAAGAACTCAAGAATCTAGAGCCCAATACCTTGAATAACCCAATCAAAAAATGGGGTTCAGATCTAAAAAGGGAATTCTCAGCAGAAGAATTACTAATGGCTGAAAGGCACCTGTAAATGTGCTCATCATCTTTAGCCATCAGAGAAATGCAAATCAAAACAACTTTGAGATACCACCTGACACCTGTTAGATTGGCTAAGATAAAAGACACAGATGACAGCCTATGCTGGAGAGGTTGCAGAGCAAGGGGAACATTCCTCCATAGTTAGTGGGAGTGTAAACTTGATCAGCAACTTTGGAATTGCAGTATGGTGGTTTCTCAGAAAATTGAGAATCAATCTCCCCAAGGACCCAGCAATACCACTTCTGGGTGTATACCCAAAAGATGCATAGTCACACTCCAAAGGCATTAGCTCAACTATGTTGATAGCAGCGTTATTTGTAATAGCAAGAATCTGGAAACAACCTAGATGTCCCTCAACTGAAGAATGGATTAACAAAATGTGGTACATCTACATGATGGAGTACTTACTACTCAGCAGTAAGAAAAAAATGATACCCTAAAATTTACAGACAAATGGATGGATTTGGAGAATATCCTCCTGAGCGAGGTAGCACAAACCCAGAAAGATAAGCAGGGGATGTACTCACTCATTAGTGGACTCTAAACAAACAAACAGACAGACAAACAAAACAAAAAGCATATTATGCCCAAGCTGCAAAACACAACCACTGAATAGCTTGGGATCAGAAACACCTTGAACTTACACCTTGTATCCCACTCCCCCTAGAGGAGCACCTGACTCAGTCTTGAGGTTGTAGGGAGAAAACTGGATCCTCCAGGAGTGGAGGCTTAACTAAGGAATATTGGGACAGTGGGACTTTGGGACCACCTGCCGCCTGCCCAGGGGAGGGATGGGGAGTTGTGGAGAAGAGAGAATGACCTGATGTGGTGGGAGGGGGAAGGGACTTTGAGTAAGGATTTCAACAAGGATAGAAAGTGTGATTTCTTTGTTTATAATAATAAAATTTTAAAAAAAGTACCAAAAAAGTTAAAAAAGAAAAAAAGAAAAAGGAAGGATAGGGCTAGAGAGATGGCTTAGAAGTTAAGAGCACTGACTGTTCTTCCAGAGGTTCTGAGTTCAATTCCCAGCAACTACATAGTGGCTCACAAACATCTGTCTTGAGATCTGCTACCCTCTTCTGGCACACAGGCATAGTGGATGTAGAATGTTGTATACATAATAAATCTTTTTTCTTTTTTTTATTATGAAAAAATCAAATAAATAAATGAGGAAAAGAAAAAAATACCCAACTCTGTAATATTTTGCTCACTCAGAAGTTACTCAAAATATAGAGTCAATAATGGGTAGCAGATTGTTGAAATAATAATTAATGGCAATAACCAATATTATAGGTATAGAAATGTTTGATTATATTATGTCAGCCCATGAGAACTGAAACTCAGGCCATATGTAGAACTACAAAATTGCTGTTTAGTTACTGCATTGATATTGAAACACTGGTAGGCATAAGGCATTCTATATCATAAACATGCTTACATATAAAAATTGTACTATACAGTAAGATCTGTCTAAAATGGGTTTTGTCTGATGATTCCATATTAAACTTGATGTGAATGTGTAATGCAATGTGTTTCAAATAATTTACATGTTGATAAGAAAAGAAATTTGTGAATAAGGGCTGTTACATAGAGATCTCATGAGAAATCTATTTTTGGAGACTCAAGTCCACTGATGTAGAAGCATCACAATATTGTGAAATAAAGATAATTACTTAAACAAAATTACTGAAATTTGCTTGCACCTGAGCATAATAACTCAGATCCTGACACTTATGCCTAAGAATACTTAAGAGTTCTCCAGAGAATCATAAGCTGAGAAGAAATACATTGGGAAACATAAATAAACTTCTAAGTATGAAAGCAATAAAAGAGACATGTAAGTGTATGCAGGCACGTTTGAAACGTGGTTCTCTGTGAATCTGTGTTTATTGCACTTTTACCTTGGTTCTCATATTGGTGATATAAAAATGTTCTATTTGACATTTTTCTTTTTAGTCATGAGGCTTTCTTTCCTTTTTGACAGTTTGATAGGTTCAAGGTGCTTTCTAAGAAGGAAAGATATTTTTACCTGGGGTGAAGATAAAGAAACTGACTGTTTTTTTTCTATTTACACAAAACATGGTCACATGAAGGATAAATATTTCACCGGAAATCTAGATAAGAAGTAAGTGCTATTTTTTGTTATGAATAAAGTCATATTTTTTATCCATGTACATCAGTTTGTTTTTGATTGATCATTAATGTCAATAAATAGAAAGACCATGTATAGGCAAAACATAGTTTTCTATCTTTTTTTTTGCCTCGTCTTACTATCTAAAACAAAACCAAAATTTATTTTGTTTTATTCTGCTTTCTTCTCTGTTTCCAGTTATATAATAGTTATCTGATACATGTTTTTAGAGTCAAAAGTTTTGAGGATAAAAGCTGTGTGATACACCATGTCGATATTTCTACTGGAGGGATTTCCTTAATAGTGGCAATTGCCAGTGCATGCTGCCAAGTGATATTACTGAAAATCATAATTCAAAACCCTGACACAAGTCCATTTCTTAAAGTAAAATGTTCTATCATTGTAGTGCTAGTATTTCTTTTATAATGACAGAATACCCAATTCCTATGAAGAGAGATTTTTGGTATCTTTTTCCTGCTTCATGGGTATATTTTTTAAAATAGAATACTACATTTTTTATTCAAATGTTACTTATATCATCATTTTGAAATGCTCTTCTGTAGGTAAATCAAGCATAGAAACAAAAATTCCTTTTACTGTGGAAATTTTATACTTTCATTATTTTCAAATGAGTACTAGTAAAGTCAAATTTTTATGTAATCTCAATATCATTAGTGTTTTTTTCTTTAAACTTATTATTTGTCATGCATAACAGACATTTATACAATTTTGGAAAACAGTTTGTGTACTTGTTAAAGATGGTAAGTTTTGATGATATGTCACTTTGGATTAATTAAAAGCTGACAGCCAATAATGGGGAAGATTTGGGGCAGTGATGATGCTGGATATAAGAAGGAAGACATACCAGTAGACACGGAGAAAGCAATATGAGCAATACAAAAGTATGGTAAGAAAGTCACAAGACAGAAATAAATTAACAGAAATTGGCTAATTTCAGTTGCAAGGACTAAACAAAAACAGGCTGAGCATTTATAATTAATATGTCTTAATGCCATTGTTCTTTGTTTTTCATTTTTAAAATTTTTTATTATTATCAATAAAGTCATATTTTTATCCATGTATCCCCTTGTTCAAACTCCATTCCTCCTCCCATCCCTCTCAGTCACTCTTCTCCCCGTTATTTTATGTCCTCTCCAGCACGGGCAGGAGGTCCAAAGGTCCCAAGGTGGTTTAGTTCAGCATCTACTCCAGGCAGATCTGCTTTCCTCACCCAAACAAAAAGACTGAGTCAGGTGTTCTGCAGGAGGGAATGGATTCTAGGTTCCAGGTTCAAGGTGTTTCAGATCCCAAGCTGTTCAGTGTTTATGGTTTGCAGCTTGGACATATTGTGCTTTTTGTTTAGAGTCCACGAATGATTGAGTACATTCCCTGCTTATCTTTCTGGGTTTGTGAGACCTCGCTAAGGTGGATATTTTCCAAATCCACCCATTTGTCTGCAAATTTCAGGATATCATTTTTTCTTACTGCTGAGTAGTACTCCATTATGTAGATATACCACAGTTTGTTAATCTATTCTTCAGTTGACGGGCAGCTAGGTTGTTTCCAGGTTCTTGATATTACAAATAATGCTGCTATGAACATAGTTGAGCTAATGCCTTTGGAGTGCAAATGTGCACCTTTAGTGTATATGCCCAGTAGTGGTATTGCTGGACCAAAACTACAGTATGTCACTGTAAATATTGACTTTATGTTTATTTTGTCAAGTACTAGACTCAAAGTTGTCTGTAGTACATGTCACTATTTGAAAAACTCTATTAACATGACAGAATGATCATATTTTCTACTATTAATTTTATATTTTCATGTCTCAATTTTCTTCTTCATAATTTTAATCTCTGGTTCTCATTCCATATCTGCTTCCTTTTCTTTTTTTCCCCATGATGTCACAAGTGTGTCTATATAATGTGGACATATATAAAACATACTGTAGATTTGTACATTTGACCATAATTTAAGCTTATTAATGATGTTTACTGGATTTAATATTTGGTTTGGATAATTGTAGCATTGTCTCTTGTCTAATGCTAGGCAAATTGTCAAAAATAATAATCCAAATATCTGGTAATAAACATTGTTCAAGGTGAACACCAGAGGTAAGTATTATCATTTGAGACAAAATAGAATTTATTTAATAATAATATAAAAGTAAGTGAAATACACATTAGAGGAAGATATTTACAATCATGGAGTAGATAAGAGAATATATTAATAGGATTAAAAAACCATTAAAAAAAAACAGCACTAAAACTTTTCGAGATGTAAAACAACCACAGGGATCAAGATCAATGGGAAGTGGCTTTATGTACTTTAACGCTGACAAAGCAATTTTCTCAGTGAAATGGAATTTGAGGGGATTACTTAGAAGTCCAAAATATCAAATATAAAATATATCTGAGGTAAGAACTAGTAGAGCTTGAAAGAGAAAAACTTCACTCAATTTAGGCAATTTTTTTGTTATAGCTATACCAGTCACTAGAGTTCTTAAGTTGGAGAGAAATTGTCTTCTAGAAGGTAGAGATGAAAGAACCTGCATTTTTTTTTATTTGTTCATAAAGCTCACTAGTTTATAGCTAAACACTCCTCAGTGATGTGATCTCTGTAGATAAGATTACTGGAATACTTGTTAAAAGAAGAAATGGATTATGTAGCCATATATGCAATTGAAATACAAAAGTTTCTAAATGGTATTAGTCATATCCATAATTTTCTACATGTAAATAAACATTTATATAAAAATAAAATTGAATTATTTAATACTATTTTAAGTATATATTGGTTATGTAAAATATCTTAAAAGCATGCTCTAAGCCAATTTTTTTTCCTTCTTTATTTTGTATTTAACAAAAAAACAGTTACATAAATTTAAAATGAGGAAAAATTAACAATAACTATAAAGAAGATAAGAATCATAAGCATGGCTTATCAACGGTGGTAATGCAAATACGATTGCTACTCATATATTTACTTTGTGTTCAGCTTTCCCTCTGAAATTTTTTTTCCCATCCCTGTATATCTTTTATGATGTTCTAATGTAGCATATAGGTTGTATTGTCATATTCTTACTAATATTGGGATGGCTCTATACTAAAATACAACATAATGGTTGATGAATAAACAAAATGTTCAAGTTTTAAAATATGATATTACATTTATGTTTGGACTAAAATTCAGTATGGTAGATTGAAGGAAATAAAATCTACAGTTTCATTCCAGTTTGTACATAGAAATGAAAATTCAGCACTGATCAGTAATGAGTCTTCAATTACATTTAAAATGTAGAAATATTGATGTTACATGGACAATGATTTTTCTAAAGTATGTGAACCACTGATTTTAAAAAAATTGATATAAAAATTTTCATATTCAAAATAAAATATAAGAGATTATAAAATTGACTTAAATTTACAGGAATAATAATTTAAAATGTTAAAATTTACTTGTAAAACAAGAATATTTGTAATTTTATTTATTAATGGCAATGAGTAGCAAATTCATTGCTTGAATAGAGAATTCAAATTTAAAAGTGGAAATATCATAGATCATTTAAATACATCACAACTAGCAGGACATTAAAAACAATGTAATCTTGATTATTTCAGAATCAGACTGATTTTGATAAATAAATAAATAGAAAATAAAAAATTAAAACATTAGAACCAGAAAATATAGATAAAATGAATTGTTCTCTGCAGCAAAATAGATTAGTACACTCAGCTATAAGACATTGTCATAAAGCAATAGCATATACATGATAGATGAAAACTAAAACACTCATAATAATGAAGTTTAAAAAATGTGACAAATTTTAACAATTTATTGATTATGATTTTAAAAATAAATAGAAAAATATATTAGAAATGTGCATAAAGATTAATAGTTAAGAGAGTGGAGAATTAATCCATTTTGCTTATCAGCACAAACAACAGGAATCTAGAGACATGATTAGCATGTTTACATGAGTAAAGAAAACTGAAATAAGTTATCATCAACCTGAACGTCCAAGTAAAGGAGGCTTATTTCTTAAAATAATGGTCATTTTTATAATCAAATCATATTAGTGAAAACTATGAGATAACAAACAGAATAAAAAAAACAAAGGTGCATACAGTATAGAGAGAAAGTAAAAGAAATGTAACTGCATTACTTATGAGTTTAAAGCTTCTCAGAGGTGGTAACACAAATGTATATATTATGTTACCCATTCATTATAAACATAAATAAGATATGGCTTTGCAAAGGTTGCTTCTTTTTAAAAATATATCACAATCTAGTAGAAGATAATATTCACTTATTTTTCATGTATGTTACTTACAAGAATTGTAAAATAAAGAAGTAAGTGTATTCAATAGTATCTATCACCTTCTTATTACTATGGATAACATTAAATACACTATTCATATTATTTAATATTATCATGTTTGGAGCTTAATTTCTAATTATATCTTTGGGTTTTTTTCAGTTTGACACCGAAGAATATCCATTTGATTTTGTCTCTTTATTTTGCTCTTGAAAATGTCAACAAAGACCCTCATATTCTACCTAATATTTCTCTATTAGTTAAAGTTGAATGTAATCTACTGAATTATTGGCGAATGATGAGTTTATCCTCCAAGGTAGCTGAATATCTTCCTAACTACTACTGTATAAACCAGAGAAGATATTTAATTGTACTTACAGGTCCAATATGGTTATCATCTGCTATTCTTGGACCACTAATGTATATCACCAACAGACCAGAGGTAAGAATGGATAAATTAGTTTTAACAAAACATTAGATATATATTCTGATTTTAAGATACCAAGTCTTACTAAAGGAAAAAAATATATATATATATTGCATTTTATACATTGATTCCAAATCACATGTAATCAGAAAGTATTGTAACATTCCAGTATTTTACCATAAATATATTCAACAAAACGAAAAATTGGAAGTGTTGTTATAACAGTCATTGTTCCCATGTAATTTTTAAGATATTCACATAAATTGATATGATTTTAAAAATAAAAGAGTTATTATGTCCTAGTATTACCAGCTTTTGATGAACATAGTTTTAGACTTATTATTTATTCCACCTTCTTCACATTATTGTTTGTTGTATGGCATTCAGCTTTACTATGGGCCATTTCATCCTCTTCTGAGCAACCATGAACAGTTTCCTCATGTGTACCAAATGTCTACTAAGGATGTATCTCTGGCCTTGGCCATGGTGTCTTTGGTGGTATATTTCAGATGGAACTGGGTTGGAGCAATCATTTCAGATGATGACCTAGGACTACAATTCCTCTCAGAATTGAGAGGAGAGATGCTAAGAAACAGTGCATGCTTAGCCTTTGTACATATTGTCATGGAAGATAAAATATTATTTCAAAAAAATACAAATATTTATTATAATGAGATCACAACCTCATCAGCCAAAGTTATTGTAATTTATGGAGACAAAGACTCCCATCTGCAGCTTAACCTTAGTCTCTATAGATTAGTAAATCTTCAGAGGCTCTGGATCACTACCTCACAGTGGGATATGCTCTCACATAATGACAGATTCCTTCTTGAATCTGTGTATGGAACCTTTACATTTTTACTTCACTTTTCTGAATTATCTGGTTTTAAAACATTTATTGAGACAGTATATCCTTCAAACTATAGTAATCCAATTTCCCTTGCTAGATTATGGTGGATTTATTTTAATTGTTCTCTGACTTCATTAAATTTTTTAAATCTTAAGAATTATTCAAGAGAAAAGCAGTATAAGTGGTTATTCCAGAGACGTCACCATTTTCAAATGTCTGTGAGTCGTACAGGTTATGTCTTATACAATACAGTGCATGCTGTGGCCCACTCACTTCATGAGATGCTGCTAGAAGAAGTAGATATGTGGACAAAATATTCTGGAAAAAATTTGGATTTGTTCTCTTGGCAGGTAATATGTGTTTTAAAGAATGTAATATAGTGTCATAAATACCATTTTTGATTCTATCAACGATTTCCAGAATTATTATTATTATACTCATAACAATATATGTATCCTTTGAAAGAATACCATCAAACTCTTATTGTTTATAGACTGTTTCAGCCAATACTAATATTTAGACCAATTTTCATAATCTATGACAATATTATTCCCCTAACATTACTTCAACTTATGCATATTTTTAATATTTAAAATAAAATTGTAATTCTTTATCACAAAAATTTAAAACACAGCAAGAAGCTTAATGGCCTTTTTAAGTGATCAAAAATATTGTTAACATTAAGTGAAGAGCACGTATAAAACTAGCAAGTAATTCTATCACATTTTCAACATTTAGATAACCTCAATTTCTTAGTTCATTATCAGTTAACATTTAGAGGAAATAATGTGGGTATTATGTCTGTGCCTTTCTTAAATAACACTCAAGTGTGAAAGTATAATACTATTAATCTCAGTGAGAAGCTAATATTTCTAAACCATAGTTTTATTGTTGTCCTCATGTTAATGGTTTGCATATATGAGTATTTACAATTAGATCATATTGCTAGACAGATTAATGAAAACTGGAGGCCGTCTCCACTTCACATTACTTGTTCAAAAGTTTAGCAATACTCAAAATTAAGTTAATATATGTTTCAGATGGTTGCTTTCTTGAAGAACATAAAGTTTGTGAATCCCGTTGGAGATCAAGTGAATATGAATCAGAAAGATACCTTGGATGTGGAATATAACATTCACTACACTATAGATTTTTTGCCAAATCTTGGACTTAAAGTGAACATAGGAAAATTTTCCAAACATTTGCTGCCTGGTCAACAATTGTGTATGTCTGAAGAGATGATAAATTCAAACATAGATCTGAAGCAGGTTTGTTTGACTTACTTGTACAAATCTATATGCAACACAAGTACCCAAAATTTCAAGATTACCTTAAGCATCCTCATGAGAGAGAATTTTTCCATATACTTACTTACTTATTTCTGACATCTATGTTTTATTTCAGGACACATAAATTTTAGTAGTATGAATATTCATGTATTGTGAAGATTTCTCTTTTCCACCTAGCCTGTTGTCCACAAGGTTGAGAGGGCAAGAGTCAGTAGCTGTGATAGAAAACTTTGTATGTTGCCCACAAGCAAAAACACAAATAGCTCTCTCAGAGACAGACTTTTATGAATCAACTCATTTTTTTCTAATAAGCATATGATTGAGCCTGGAAATAAACCTTAATTTTTATTTAGTGAAATGTTTCTATCACAAAGCTTAGAATGAACCAGTATGGTCCTAAAGCAGATCTAACAGCACAAATTTTGCATCAGGAATCTGTGCCACAGATGCATCAAGCATCTTGTTTATAGATAGACCTATGGTTTACAGGCAGCTTTTAGATAAGGTCATTCATAAATACCCAAGGACATTCTCCAAATAACACCAATTACAGGCAGAAGTTCTTCTAGATAAAGAGAGCCCCATGCTGTTGAGCTATTGAAGTAAGCTTCCTTGCTAGGGGAGGCCATAACTTTTGCCAAACATCAGTCTTCGAAATTCATGGCAACATATTTATATGTCTATAAATCTATAAAAATAATTGATAAATATAAATTAAATATAAACACATAAATATACACATAAATTTCTTATATAAGTCACAATGCATCTACAATATATAACAATATGAAATAAGTGTTACTATTTAATTCATATTTTTATAAGAATATACTTTAATAGTACCATGTTCTATATGTCTTTCTTTTTTTTAACAGTTATTTTTATTTTATGTGAATTGGTGTTTTGCCTGCATGCATAACTGTGTAAGGGTGTCAGATCTTGGAATTACAGACAGTTGTTAGCTGCCATGTGGTTGCTGGGAATTGAACTCAGGACCTCTGGAAGAACAATCAGTGCTCTTAACCTCTGAGCCACATCTCCAGCCCCTGTTCTATATGTCTTTCGCTATTACCATTTAGGTGAGAATTATTTTTATCTTCCATTTGTTATTTTTCTCAGATTCCAACATCAATATGCAGTGTACCTTGAAGGCCAGGATTCAGGAAATCTCCTCAGCATGGAAAGGCTGTCTGCTGTTTTGATTGTACCCCTTGCCCAGAAAATGAAATTTCCAATATGTCAGGTAAATATATGGAATACCAAAAATTTTATTAGATTAGCAAATTTCTGTCATTTAACATGATTCTCAATGATATCCTTTTAAAAGTACAAAGAGAAATGTCAACATGAACTCAGATAAACAGCCATTGTAATCCTTATTTAGCACAACCCAAGTCCCGATGTATGTTTTTGAATCATTATTCTAGCAAACAATTTACTAAATAGCTTCTTTTGAAAAGTGTTTAGAGTATTACATATTATTTCAGCACTTACCTTTGCCTGGAATATAGCTCTCCCTAATATATTTTTATTTCATCTTCCCGAAGATGGGGGGATACTCATCTTTATTAACATAGCCTCTATGAAGTTTTTTTTTTTTTGATAATTTATAGATTCTCAGGAATGATCCTTCCTGATTAAAAGGCATGAATTTTTCTTTTGTCATGCTGTCATTTGATGGCTGGTCTTTTTTTAAATTTTTTATTATTATTATTATTATTATTATTATTATTATTATTATTAACAAAGAAGACACACTTTCTAACCTTGTATATCCTTATTCAAGGTCCCTTCCCCTTCCCAACACATCAGTACATTCTCTATTCTCCACAACTCCCCATCCCCTCCCTGCCCAGGCAGCAGGCAGTCCCATGGTCCCACTGTCCCAATACTGCTTAGTTCAGTCTCCACTCCTGGCAGATTAAGTTTTCTCCCCGCAACCTCAAGACTGAGTCAGGTGCTCCTCAAGGAGTAATGTGATCCAAGGAGTCAGTCCAAGGTGTTTCTGATCCCAATCTGTTCAGTGTGAGTGCTTTGCAGCTTGGGCATACTTTGCTTTTTTTCTTGTATGTTTGTTTGTTTAGAGTCCACTAATGAGTGAGTACATCCCCTCCTTATCTTTCTGGGTTTGTGATACCTCGCTCAGGAGGATATTCTCCAAATCCATCCATTTGGCTGCAAATTTTAGGATGTCATTTTTTCTTACTGCGGAACAGTACTCCATTGTGTAGATTTACCACAGCTTGTTAATCCATTCTTCAGTTGAGGGACATCTAGGTTGTTTCCAGGTTCTTGCTATTACAAAAACCACTATTATGAACATAGTTGAGCTAATGCCTTTGGAGTGTGACTGTGCATCTTCAGGATATACACCCAGAAGTGGTATTGCTGGGTCTTTGGGGAGATTGATTCTCAATTTTCTGAGAAAATGTCATACTGCATTCAACAGTGGCTGAATAAGCTTACACTCCCACCAACAATGGAGGAATGTTCCCCTTGCTCCGCATCCTCTCCAGCATAGGCTGTCGTCTGTGTCTTTTTAGATGGCTTGTACTTTTACTTGTCGAAAAATTAACAAATGAATTTGAAAGCCAGCATATAGAATTCCAAATTGAAACATTTACTTTAATACTTCAATATTGAAAGCAAGTATTAGTATAAATTTTTCAGACTGAATAGGCAAAAATATATTCTTAGTGTTCTTCATTTAAAATTAATTAATTAATTAATTAGCCAATTAAAAATATAGAAAGCATCTACTTCTTGTGGTCTTTTTCAATAAATATTTTTATTGGGGATATTGACAATCCAAACTTAAAGAAATTGGTAAATTGATAAGTTCTGTTCTTTACCTAAATTATTAATAAACCTTGCAGAAATTGTGATATTTTTAACATGCAGAACTTTTAAGTATAAAATGGTTCATCATTCATCATTTTGTACTGACATTCTTTATTTTGTCTTTTAAGCAATATTTGTGTTTGCCTGTATTTCAGAACACAAAAAAATTACAAAAGCGTAATGATATATCCTTTTGTTATTTGCCTTGTAGCTGATAAACAAACCAAAATATATATGGAATAATGTGGATTGACTATCTTTTACTTTATACTCTACAAAATTCTTAAGAATGAATAAAAATGTTTATATATATATTTGTTTATTGTGTCACATGTAAATTAATTCTGGTGACCAAACAAAATATCTAATCTATAAATAATACATGTAAACAACAGATTTTCAACATCATCCATTATTTTAATAGATTTTGATATTGCTATTAATTCTGAAATATAAAATTAACTTGTTATCTACCTCAAAAAAACTAATGTAACAAGTAACTTAATATAATATGTCCTGTGAAATACTAAGAAATATTAAGCCTGTTGATTAATTTCTTTCTGTACCAGACATGGATCACTGTGTGAAGTGCCCTGATGATCAGTATGCCAACCCTGGAAAAAATCACTGTCTTAAAAAAGTTGTGACATTTCTGGGTTATGAAGACCTTTTGGGACTCTCTTTAGCCTGTTTGGCTCTGTGCTTTTCTATTCTCACAGCTGTGGTACTCAGTGTCTTTTTGAAGTACAAGAACACTCCTATAGTCAAGGCCAATAACCGAGTTCTCAGCTATGTTCTTCTTATTTCCCTCATCTGTTGCTTTCTCTGTTCCTTGCTATTTATTGGTCAACCCAATACAATCACATGCTTAATGCAGCAGACTATATTTGCTTTAGTGTTCACTGTGGCTGCTTCTACTGTTTTAGCAAAGACAATTACTGTAGTACTGGCCTTTAAGGTTACTACTCCAAGCAGAAGGATGAGGTGGCTTCTGGTGTCTGGGGCTCCTAACTTCATCATTCCAATTTGCACTA